>JANHJO010002010.1:155276-165771 GCA_032468235.1 Pseudoxyrhopus heterurus | reverse complement strand
ATCATCCTCTCATTTCAAAAGCTCTTTGAAATATTCCAACCTTCACTGCATTTCTGAATGAAGTCAGGGTTGCTGCTGATTTGATCTTCAGGGAAGGCAGGGGCCACCATCAACAAACACCATTCTGAGGCCACCCAGGGCTTCACTTCATGTGAAGTCAAAACCCATAACATTTCCAGTCAAAACAAATATACGTTGGTCCTACACAGAGAAGGTAGTCCTGCTTGTATTTTAAGAACTAGACATTTAAGTCTTTAGAGGTCAAAAACAAAACATTGAATTGCATTTGGAGGCTTACTGGGAATCAGTGGAGTGCCCACATTAATGGTCATCTGTAATAAATTTCACTGATTGCTGCTTCCAATTAGTCATCAAAAGTAGCTTCATGTATAGTATATTGCAATATTTTATATCGGTGGTGATCAGGGCATGGCATTTCACCAGGTCTAGATTTTACATACCATATTTTTCGCACTATAAGATGCACTCCCCCACCCCACAAAAGTGGGTGGAAATGTCTGTGTGTCTTATAGAGCGAATGTTGTCAAAGCCCCACCCACCCACCATGCCCCACCCTTCGGTCTCTGCCTCCACCTCCCAGAAATATGCCTCCTTGCAGCAAACTGCAAACAGCCTGGTCAGCTTCAGCACAGCCTGATTTAGCACGAGCAGTTAATTGGCCATTGGATTGGCCTCCTGGAATACCGCCGATCAGCTGTTCCAGGCTGTGGGGATCACCGCCGCCTATTGCCACCTCCGTGTGCCCCATTTTCGGCTTCTGCGTGTCCCATTTTCACCCCGTTCCAGGTGGTGGGGATTGCTGGCCACCATCGCTCCCCATCAATCACTGGCACCCCTGCTGATCATCACTGCCATTCAGCAGCAGTGGCGATCGGCAGTGATAGGCAGCGGCGATTGGTGGCAGCGGGCCGAAAATGGGGCATGGAAGGCCAAAAACGGGACACATGGAGGCCAAAAATGGGGTGTGTGGAGGCAGCGATAGGCTCTGTTAGGAGGGAGAGGCAATTTTTTTTCCTTGTTTTCCTCCCCAAAAGCTAAGTGCATCGTATGGTCTGGAGCGTCTTATAGTGCAAAAAATACGGTATATACATGCCGCAAGCAAATATACATATGCCACTATAGATCAAACTTGCAAAAATTCATGACTTGTTTAGTTTAATTCTGATTCCTCCATTTCATTTCTATCACTAAAAATTCCCAGAATGGGTAATAATGCTGTTAAGCTGAAAATCAATATAAATTAATGAAACACCTGTTATAGTAGACAATAGACATGTTATGTAGTCCTGAAACAGAAACTGAAGGATTAATAGAATTGGCACCAGATAACTACTTGGAGAGAGTTTCCCATTTTCAGGGCATCATCCTGGAGACAGCCCTAATGTATTAACATTCAATAAACCCCTTCTAAGAAAAAGACAACATGAAAATTATTTTCCAAAGACTGAAATCAGCAATATTGGAGGAAGTATACATTAAGCAAATAAGCATTAGCAGGAGGATGCAGAAAGAACTATTTCTTCCTAGCTCCCAAGTCACCTAGGGCTTTGCACATCAGCATCAATATTTTGAATTTGGTTCAGTAGTATACAAGTAAGGGACCATGGTCTTTCAGGGCTGGAGCTACAAGATTCTTGACAGAAGTTTGTGGAAGCTATTGTAATTTTTGCATTATTTAAACCACTTCTCTTTATTAAAGGAAGAACACCTTTTCTGCTGTGGTACTAAAAAACCTGGTTTTGCCATCAAGCCTGATATGTTGATACCATAAGTGAGTCCATGACATGGCTGATATGAGTGGTTTTGACTCATCTTGGTCATTATTCCTATGTTATTTTTATTGCTTTAAAATCTTGGATATTTTTATTGTTTATTTTGTTCTAAATGGACAATCACTTAAACATATGTCCACAGTATTTGCAGCTGCCAAAAAAGCCAACACAGACCTAGGCAGCATTAACTGAGGTATAGAATCAAGATCACATGAAGTGTTAATACCACTTCATAGAGCCTTGGTAAGACCATACTTGGAATATTGCATCCAATTTTGTTTTCCAATTTTGGTGCTCTAGAAAGAGTGCAGAGAAGGCTGACAAAGATGATTACGGAAATGGAGGCTAAAATATACAAAGAAGGTTGCTGGAACTGGGTATATCTAGTTTAACAAAAGAAGGACTAGAGGGTGACATGATAATAGTGTTCCAATATCTAAGAGGCTGCCACAAAGAAGTGGAGATTCAACCTATTTTCCAAAGCATCTGAAGGCAGGACAAGAAGCAATGGATGGGAACTAATCAAGGAGAGACCCAACCTAGAACTAAGGAAAAATTTCCTGACAGTTAAAACAATGAATCAGTGGAATGACTTGCTTCCAGAAATCATGGGTACTACAACACTGGAAGTTTTTAAGAAAAGATTGGACAACCATTTGTCTGAAATAGCAATAGCACTGTATTTATATACCACCTGTCAGGGCTTGCAACCCTCTCTAAGCAGTTTACAATGTCAGCATATTGCCCCCAAGAATCTGGGTTCTCATTTTACCAACCTCAGATGATGGAAGGCTGAGTCAACCTTGGAGCTGATGGGATTCGATCAGCCAAACTGCTGATCTGCAGCACTGTGTTCTAACCACTTTAGCCACCAAAACATTCTTTTTATGGAATAAAAAAAACCTTTGAAATCTATGAAGGCAGAAAACATTTTCTAGTGTTCAATTACTTGTCTTGTTATGAGATGGTGTAAAATAAAGCAATTTTCTTTTGTGAAGTGCTGTGGCTAAATCCAGCTTGTTCTTCCACTACTAAGGGAAGGAAATTTGTTACTCTATATGTTGTTGATGTTGTTGTTGGTGGGTATCTAATTATAATATAAATTTTCTAGATGTACTCCAAGAAAGTAATACTCAAATACTCAAACTCTCAATCTGCTTCTGCTGAAATTATTGAGGGAAATGATTTAAATCTCTCTTTGCTTATTTAACAGCCTGAGTCAATAGCTGCAATTCTTCATTATCTGTCTTTTAAACTACTGTCATCAATTGATTACCAGCACACTGACAGGAATAACAATCAGCATGGCCCAGAGCCATAATCAGAGTTCTGTCTGAACATGAAAGGAGCTGTCAGCTGAAGAAAGCTGCCTTATTCCAGATAGGAGTTGTCACTGATTCTGTTATTAATAGCCATTGACCAAGAGATGAGCTAATCAGTTGTGTGTAGCACAGTTCTGCATGATGCTTAACCATCAGGGTTTTGTTGGGTTTGGCAAAGTCTATCATATCAGTTCATTACTTTGGTTTGCTATCTGTAGTTTAGGGTTTAGCAGACTGTATGTATTCAGACATACTAGATTACTCAACAAAATACACACACACACACACACACACACACACACACACAGATATTTAGCTGATAGACTGCCATATGTCCATACACTCAGAATTTTCATGTAAACTTTTAAAAATGTAATTGTTATAATAAATGGATATCAGTATCAATTTTTGCAACATTGAATGTGCTCCATTAGCCCTGCTACATATGTTAGTCAGTATAAAGGGTAAAAACTCACTCTAGATGAATTTACCTTTTTGCAACTACATCTTGAATTTTCTTGGCAGCAATACAGAAGTGTGCTTGCATTTGCCTTTTCCCAATAGGTTTTGATTTTCCAGTCTAATCAGCCATCCTGAAATTCTCTGATGATATTCCATCCAAGTTCTAACCAGGTCTGACCCTGCGTGATCCATTAGGTTTGACTAGATATTGCAGCTTGCTGAAATAATTAATCAATATATTGTACAATTGCTGCAATACACAGATATTTTTTCTCTGTGTACATGTTTGTTTTCATAAGATGAAGTTCTGAAAATGAAAGAAGTTTTAATTCAACCTAACCTACAGAATGACTTTGAATTTTATATTTTATATATTATATTTCCATTTTTTAAAAACATGAGTGACATTTAAGACGAATTCTTGACTTATCCTTGCAGGTATCATGGAAGCAGGCTGGTTCAGTGAACTATAATGCCACAAAGTTAGGCAGGCCACAGAAAAAAGAGATCAGTACAAAAAACTAGCATTAGTAACCTTTTATTGGTACCCTCCATCTGTAAAAACAGTAAATATTTAGGTTGACTTTGTGTTAGTCTGGCATCTCTTCACTGTCAAGAAATTTAGTGATACTAGATTTTGGTTACTAAAATCCAGATGACCACCAGAATTCTGATGAAAAGTCGGGGATATTGAATTTATAAGAGATTTTTCACCCTCATCCTGGTCAATAATTTTTCCAGTACTTGCAGGGTTTTTTTAGGTTTATCATATCTGGTCTATAAAAATTGAGATGACACCAGATAGCAGCAAAGGCAGACTGAAAATTGTTGCTCTCTGGCATTATCTATAGGGCGTCTGGATGTTTGCAGTTTGGATGTGGAGTCCTTACTTAAATCTGCCCCTACTCTGCTGAATTAAGTAAAGTTTCATTCAAAAGCATGTACTGTAGTGGCCAGCCTTGTCAGAGAATTTAGCTGACCTCCCATTTTATTAGCAGAATTAGCAGAGAATTTTATCATTCCAATAACACAAGGGAGAGCAAGGGAGACTTGTGGCAGGCGATATAAAAGATATTGGTAGCTGAGAAAGAATGAAATCCAAAAGCAATGTTAGCCCCATTTCAATTCAGAATATACTTAAAATAAATATAAAAACTAAAACCAGAAGTTGTTCCTTATGGACAAAGAACTGGAGACAGAATTTGGAATGTATGTTATTACATATGTTGACAGTGGCAAGAATCGTATATGCACAAAGATGGAAAGCCACACTAATTCCTTCAGTGGAAGATTGGATGGGAAAGATGATGGTGGAGATAGATAAGTTGTCTGTTTTAATTAAGGAAAATAAGTTATCTAATTTTGTTTCTACTTGAAAACTGCTTCTGGACTTTTTGCCATCATATATATTGTCATCATCATCTTTTTAGCCATTGTCTATCCATTGCAGGATGAAGGCCTCTTCCACATGTTTCCAACCAATATGGTCCTGAGCGTTGTCACTCCAAAATTACTCAGATAAGCACAAGGATTAGTAAGCAATAAAACTCATTGATTCATCTCTGTGTTGGAGATGCCTTCACACAACTCTTTCCAGCTTTTCCATATGGAGAAGAGAGACATTGCAACATTCTATATTGTCTACAGCAAACCAAAAGAAGCAGATAAACCACTAGATCTAGAATGTGTTTCAAAAGGGTAAGAAGTGCTTCGAAGTAGCTTGGATTTGATTTGCTGCTTAGAAAGCAGGTTCCTGCTTGGATTTGTACAATGCCTTTGATGGGATAAATTTGTTGAAGCTTTATGGAATCAAAACATCCCTTCAGACTGCTCCTCAGCCCTAATGGAGACCTCTGGACATGATTAATGCATGAAAGGGCATATCTAAATATGTTTTGTTGGAATTAACTCAAATCTCTTACACAATCCCATTATCCATTAAAAGACTGTCTATTCGCATCTCAGCAATAGAGTCTTGTTATCCTGAAAAAAGTGGTTATTTTAATTCTGATCATTTGAATCAAATTAACAATTAGCATGCATTATTTTGCATGGCGGGTACCAAGGCCACCATGTTACGAGGAATATACACTTCACATTTGCAGTTGATGGCAGTTACTAATGAATGTAGATGTCAAGGCTCACCTAAGAAATAGACTGAGACATAATTCATTGTTAGGTACCTGATCTGACTGCACAGGCACTGCATTCTTTAATAGAGTAAAGGGCTTATACAGGGTAATAGTCTATCCGGCAATTTTAATATTGTAGCATTTGACACAACTTCTATAGTACATTATTAATAGTACCCTTGAGGGCAATCCTCTTAATTTAAGGGCTTTCAACACTGCAAATTCTTCATGCTAGCAACAGGCAAAGTGTGGAATATTATCCTTCATTTTTCTTTGTGCAGAGAGAGTGATTGATAGGGTGCTAAAACTCAAGGAGCAACTCCTTACTCAGCACTGTTTTAACAAGATGTATACAGATACCTCTTTCCCACAATCTGCATGTCTCAATTGGAATACCAGCGTTAAAAAAGCCAATCCTAACTACATCGCTTTGCTTACTACCTTTCTCAGAAGCAAATAACCGGAAGTCTTTTCCACACAACTGCCAAGTATTTTCTAGAAATATCAGCTAGGATTCTCCTCCTTCTACTTCTCCTTCTCCTCTTTTGTTTACTTGAAGGGTTGTTTTCTGCCCTCCATCACCGCTATCTGTCAATCAGCCTCCAGGCAGCAAGCAATGTCTTTGCTTATCAAAGTGACCTCTTTGTTTTGCTAAGATCATAGAGGCAAGTTTTCCCATGGGAAGATGGTAGACTTTTTTTATTAGCTTGGTTGTAGAAGGTAGTAGAGAACCCATAGCACAAAGATAGTTGGTGGAAGAAAGTGTTTATTGAAAGTTTAATACCGAGTGTGATGCTTTAGCATCTCTTTCAGGAAGCTAAAGGTTAATCTTTTGATAGGAACAATTTAATGGAACCTTGCAGTAATCCCAGCAAAGAGCGAAAATACTAGACAACATTTAGAAAAAAATGTTAGGTTACACTTCTATGCATACTTTGCACTACTGTGCTTATTAGGATTTACTTTTGACAGTACATGTTTAGGATTGTATTAGTGCACACACTTACATCTTACACTAAGCTGTATATGGCTGGGTTCATATAGCATACCAAGCTTTAATCAAACAAGTCAAACTATGTCTTGGCATATTGTACAAGCAGCAAGAAACTTTGTGGGTTCATCAGTGGGATATATCATAATCTTTTAATGACCCCATAATCCCTTGCAGGGTGGAGTGGGCGACTGAATGGAGCCAGCAGAGTGTTTTAATGGCTGGATGCTCTTCCTGTCGCCAATGTGGAGCTTTGTTCAGCAGATATATTCTCTGTGCCCAGAGAGAGAAATACCTGCCTCTACCTAGGATCGAAGTCACAGCCTCCTGATTGTGAGGTGAGAGCTCTACTTCTAGACCACCTCACCACTCCACCAGTGGAATATATGCTCTAAAGATATTTGTGTTCAACTGAAGTTGCAGTTTCCTTTGAGAACAAGGTTCCTCAAATTCAGCATGCAAAATTTTAAGATTCAGTTGGACAATCTGTTTTGTCTTTCTCTTACTTCTGCGGAATAAATCAATTTAACACAATCTCTTTGTTCTCTCCTTTGTCAGGATAAAATAAGAAGGACGACCCAATAGGAGGTCAATGAACAACTTGGCATTTCTAGTTAACTCATCACAACTCACTAAGACTAAATTAAACAAAATGTTTGAATTGGAATATCAATAAGCTAAATAAAATATACTGCCTGGAAGGAAAACAACATATCTGATCGAGCTGAAGCCCTGCTCTATTGTAGTCAGCATGTGAGATTTCTGTGTGCAATTAGGGAAGGGACAGGAAAAAACATAGTGTTTCTGCTATTTTCCCTCAATCTTCCCTTCACTGTCATTATTTATACAGTATCATTTTATTGTTTTAATAATTCTAGTGGCTTTATTTAGCAGAAGAGCATTACCAAAAACAACACATCCATACATAAGTTATATGTGCTGAGAATTGTGGAATAAGGATGGAAGATATCTCCTAAAACCAGAGGTGGTATTCAGCCAGTTCCAACAGGTTCGGGAGAACTGGTAGCGATAATTTTGATTGGATCCGAGAACCAGCAAATACCACCTCTGATTGGCTGATTGCATAGCCATGCCCACCAAGCCACGCCCACAGAACTGGTAGTAAAAAAAATTGAATCCCACCACTGCCTAAAACTAACTTAAGATTCCTAAGAATCATTCTGATATTCTAATGATAAATATGTTAACTGTATATTATTGAATTTCAGAATTCTGTGTTTAAAGAGATTGCAAGAGAAGAGTGCTAGTGTTATTTTTGTAAATACAAATTCATGACAACAAATCTTGAAAATTTAGCCCTCTTTTCCAGAGGAAGGCAAATATATTTAAGCTTTATTGTCAATCCTCTCCAGAATGTCAACGTGTGGAACTCAAGGGAAACAGGACAAGGGTCCCATAGATGAAATGTCCTTTTCCCCTTCCACTTTCCAGATTTCTCATTGACTTTGTCTTTCCTTGTCAAAGTCAGCATAAAAGAAAGATCAGTATATCCTTGTATTTTTTTTTTTATTACCATGTACTGGGTTTAATGAAGATGTGCATTTTGGACGATAACTAAAATGGGTGTATGCAGTCATTGGTTTTTATAATGAAGAATTTAGACTGGGCAGTGTTCACACAATCCTGGAAAAAAATTGCTCAAGGTGAAGAGAAAATTGCGCTCAGCACAGGTGACCTCTTGATGGGGGACAAAGAGGATATAAGATCGGAGAAAAGCAGTTACTAGCTTGACGCACAAAAGAAAATTATATCAACATCTGTAATCCCTTCCTTTAAATTAGAAAGTAGTAGAGTGTAGGAATACAGAAATGCACACATATATTTAGTTAATATTATAGAATACAGACGGTGCTACATAGTAAAGAGTAAAGAAAAAGTTCAGTCAAAGATCTGATGTTTTGCATTAAATTTTCTGTGAAAATTCATAAACATTTTGATTTTCTTTTTGTTATTTTGCTACTTTTTGTTACTTTCTAGGGTAAAAGCTGTTTATCTCTGTGTAAATAAATTCATTGTTTATTTATCTGTATAAATAAGACTCCCCAGAATAAATAAGGTTGCATATAAATTCTGAGGATATCCTATGCATATTTGAATCTAAAGCAAATAATGTCCTTGTGGTTCTATAGATGAATTTGATTAGATGTGACTTCAGTATTTAAAAAAAAAATGTATTTCAAACAATATTTTCTAGAAAAAGAGAAATCCACTCTATCAGTGTTTCAAAAAGCAACATTCTTCCTAAATTTAGGAGAGGTATAAATCAAAATTCATTATGGTGATAGCCCTATTTACTAAATGTCTATTCCCAATCAATGAGTTGCCACTGGGAGTTTCCTCTATGTAGTATAATATGAGAATTTATAAAACATTGTTTGAAGTCATTCTAGGAAATGCAGTTTTAGTTTTATGACAGAACAGTACATATTTGATGGAATAATCTGCTCAATCTTTTAAGTGCTGCTGGTTTCTATTCTTCACTTTCTTTCATGAAAAGCTTTCATGCAAAACAGGTGTATATAAAGCTTTGGAGTAGCTTTGGCTGTTTCATCCATCCTAGATTTGTAATCCCATCCAGAAGGGAAGTGATGTATCATTTTCCCTTTGCAAATATTCATACCTGATTGATGGACATTTGGGATGGAGTTTTGCTGCTAAGGCTAGAGGTTCAATCCTGTTTCTCATTTTTTTATGACAAGATCTTCACACAGAAAGCAATAAAAGAGGTAAATGAATTCTGTCAGCATTAGTGATCACCGTGGACTTCATGTCTTCTTCATGTCCCCTTGCAATGATATGGAATGAATCTGCATTGGGACCATTTGTCCAAAACAAATCCTGGCCTTAAAGCAGAAGGATTATGAGCCTCTCATTCTGAAAGATTGCTGCTAATTAAAAAAAAAAAAGCTTAATAAGATGATCGGTGTACCATGACTTTTTGAGTGTTGCTAGCTTCAGAAGTGAGATAGGTGATGACCAGAGACTATGACTTCTCAGACCTGGCAATCCCAATTGTAGAATGCTTTTACAAGGATTCTGGATATTCATCCATTTTCATTATCTTCCGTGAGCAAGATAAAACATCTTCATGCCCCCAGACTTTCAGTGGGTTTTTTTTGTATATATATATAATTGACATTCTTCTGTTTTATCTCTGTATTATTGCTACTCCTAACTGTCCTTTGAATATATTTGTTTATATCCTGTTTTAGATTGGTTTATATCATTCCATTAGTTACTTTGAAACCTTGGTTTGAAAAGCAGCTTAAAACATTTAACTAAATCAAATCAATAATCATGGATTTAAATGCCTTGACTGTGACTAATCCAATATAACTCAATCTATGTAAGAACCCTAGAGATCAGACGATATAATACAGTTCCCTTCCCCCATATTGATTTTGGGATAAGATTCCCAAATTACATGATAGAGCAGAAGTCATGCATATCTTTCTCTTTCTCTCTTTCTCTCTTCTCTCAATATTCTATAATAGTATAGGTTTTCTTATTTAGTTCCATCTCTCCATTTCTTGCTCTAATTCCTTTTGCTTTTCATTTATTATAATAATTGAATAGGTAAAATTGCATATTATAGAACCAGTCTTGAAAATGCTACCTGCTACATTCCAGCACAAAGGAGTGGTGAGTTAAGCCCTTCTAAGATCATGCTACTATTTTCCGAGTGTACCATGTTCTGTCTGTTCCTTAAGTAAGGTGACCAGACGTCCCGCTTTTGGCGGGACAGTCCCGCTTTTTTAAAATTTGGCAAAACAC
>JANHJO010002010.1:108272-118617 GCA_032468235.1 Pseudoxyrhopus heterurus | reverse complement strand
TACAATGTCAGCATATTGCCCCCAACAATCTGGGTTCTCATTTTACCGACCTCAGAAGGATGGAAAGCTGAGTCAACGTTGGAGCTGGTGGGCTTCGATCAGCCAAACTGCTGATCTGCAAGTCTGCAGAGTGGTCTGAAGTACTGTGTTCTAACCATTGCACCACCGCAGCTGGAAATATCAAGAAAATATGTATTCGATTAGACCTCTGAAAATCAATCCAGACTTTGGAATATCAATTTTGGGGATACCTTTAAAATTTGGAATAACGTTTTTGAAAAAGGAACCTGATTTTGAGTAGCTACATTTCTTTATCTCTGTTGTAGTTCATTTGAAGATGGAGCAAAGCTAGTGTTTTCTTTGCAATGTAGAGTTTGTGAGTGGCTCATTTTCTAATGGATGGGAATTTTTGATTTGCCTCATTTCCCAGCTCCTTGAGTCTCTCTTTCTCTCCCTACTGCCAATATTTTATTACTTCACCTTAGGGGTTTAATGACCTTCCACCTCATTGCTTCTCACAACAACATGGAGGAAACCTGAACTAGGAATCAATTTTATTTGTGAACTGATTTGGATGAATTATGTGTGTTTTTAAATGACTCCCAGGATTTAAAGAGACTCAGGAAGAAAAGCACTGACAGAATGTTTTTCCCGTTCTCTATCACTCACCCTGGGGCCCGTCTGTTTGGTGCATGCTGATCTCTACATGTTTTCAGGGTTCCAGGCCACTAGAAGGGAAAACAGTGGCCAGCTGGCTTCAAACCACTTCAGAGAGATTGAGCAGTGGAAACAGGGGTGGTTGGAAGCAAGCCGAGAGTGACTGCTATAAGTCAAGTTACCTTGAGCACCCCAGGACATTGGATATGGATAAAATTCAGGACAGTTGACTAATCCAGTGTTTCCCAAACTTTTTCCTTCATTATCCCAAACCACGTATCAGAAAGTCCCTTTTACTTTATTTAAATAAAACATTATAAATCAATTTAAATGTCCCTGTTGTGATTGGGTAATGGGTTCATGTGTCATTACTCTAAGAAAAATAACTTTTTGCCCAATTTTGGATAATTTACCCAGGTTTGGGAAGTACTAGACTAATCAAACTGAGACCATCTGTTGCAGTTGCATCTCCACTGATTTGAATTCCCAGGAGTCAGAGGCAGGCTGTTGGGCTGTTGTTTCACATGGGCTCCCACTCTGTTAGCTGATTTATTTAGAGCCTGTTCTCTCAGCTTGAGGGACTGTGTTTTCCCATATATTCTATGAAAGGACATGTTAAATAAAGCAGTAGCAATCTCACATTAAAATACTGCAGTAATAATAACAACAGCTAAGCAATTATTATGTAATGTAGAACTATTTGCTCATTATAGGGTTCTAAACTATGTTCATTTTCAAATAAATTATTTCAGTAGGAAATAGAAAGCTTGGCCCTGACAGTTGCAGTTATGTTTGCTCCTCAAATCAGGGACAAAATCCAGATAAGCAACTAGCAGTCCCATTAGCTTTATTATTCCATATTTAAAATCAACAGGTCATACAAACCTAATGCGATAGTTAAAAATCTATTTGGATAAAGTCCTAAAAATGCATCTGGAAATGAATATGATTAATAGGGCTTTTTCTCCTCCACTGGACTTGCCATCATACATTTCCTCCAATGTATTACTTGTTGAAAAGATTCCATGTCTGTAGTGGAACATCTAAAAAAACCCTGGTTTCATACATTAATGCCAAATAATAATGTGATTTGGTTGTTGCTGGCTTAACATGTGTAAATGCAGTTTCAGTATCTTATAAATCATGATATATGGCTTAGCATGAAAAGTAGACCAAACTAATTGGCTCCTAAACTAAATTAGCAAGGTTGTTATTGAGACCAATTAAACAGGCAGCTCCTAATTTCATTTTGGTTCTTTTTTTAATGAGTATTTTGATAACCAGTGAAGGGTGTGTGCAATTGTATATTTTAAATTAATATTTTAAGCCACCCAAAGAACAGCATATTTACTAGGTACAGTAAATAAATAGCTAAATAATGGCAGTTGATCTTCAAAGTGTATTGCTGTTCATCTGAAAGCTATCCATTTATCTTACTAACTGAAAACTACCCTGTCTTCATAAACCATCCAAGACAGGGGTGTCAAACTTGCAACCCACAAGGGCTGATGCGTGACATGCTGGCCCCGCCCCCACCCAGTTTAGCGAAGGGGGGAAAAGTCCCTATATGTTATGTGACGCCACCGTGATGACGCGAGTTTGACACCTCTGATCTAAGGTTTTAATGGTGCTTCAAAGTTGAATAGAAAACTGTTGAAAAAATTGAATAGCCTACATTTTGGAGAGGTCTGAATTTCATTATCCTGTAGTATAGATCTAGAAAAATCATCTTCTTAAAAGAAAGATCCTCACACTTCAAAATGCTGCCTGAAGCTTCACTTTCTTTCTATTTTTAATCCTGACTCCATTCCCTCTAGAGAAATGAATGGGATTTTGGGCAAGCAGGTAAATACATCAAACCTTAGGGTGTACAATCATCTTTTCTTTTTTTAATGACCTACCCAGGGTTGTAAATTAAGGCATTTGTAAATCAGGAGTACTGATGGAAACTTGATCAAAGTGACTGCTTCTATTTCAGATCAGAGACAGATCACAAAAACTAGTAGCTTTAATAGCTTCATCTCCTATAACTTTCTTTCTTGTTCTACTAAGCTAAGAAGTGGAAAACAACACATTCTGTTTCTCTTGATGGATTTATATGGGGTGTGGAAAACAGAGCAACTGAACTTATTTTGAACTCTGACTCCAAAATCTTGAGTAGTACAGGATCCCCACCTACAAAATAAGTAGTCTGTGTTAATGGTGTTGAATAGAATAGAATAGAATAGAATAGAATAGAATAGAATAGAATAGAATAGAATAGAATAGAATAGCAGAGTTAGAAGGGACTTTGGACAACATCTAGTCCAATCTCCATGTTTGAGTAGGAGATGCTATACCATTTCAGAGAAACGGTTGTCCATTCTCTTCTTGAAAGCCTCCAGTATTGGGACACTGGCAACAAGTGATATCATTGTCACCCTCAAGTGACAATGATGTCAACTTGAGAGTGACATCAGTAGAAACATCTGTTAGAGTCTTGCTAGTAATGCCAAAGAAGACAGTGATAACCTAAAAGTAATGTAGTGAGGATGAGGGTAGGTGGACCTTTGCTGAATTACAGAAAGCTACCCCTCACCCTTATCCCTCCCCCTGCCAGTCAGAATCCAACATCAAATCCAGAAGAAAGTAATGGCAAATCATTTCTATATTGTTGTTTAACAAAATATGCAGGCCTGAGAATCAGATAATCCCCCTACTTAGGTCAAAAAGGCACTACTCAAGTTACTGAAGAACTTTTAGACTTTCAAGAGTAGATCTGGACATGATGATTTCTCTGGACTAAAACTGAAAAAAATCTGGCCACTCATAGTGCCACTACTGAAATAGGAGTTCCTGGATTCACAAAGACAAAAATATGGAATGTGAAAGGCATGACCCATGGAAAACTGGTAATAGTCAAAGCAGAAATGAAAACACCTTAAATAAGATGTTTTAGGAAAAAGTGAACTAAGATGGAGATATTTTAAAACTTTTTATTACATAAGAGGTGAGGGCAATGATATTCAAAATGGACATGGGTAGGATAATTGCAAGGAGAATTGTTTGTTTATTGCCAACATACTCAATCAGAATGAATACCAGGTTTTATACATATGCACACTATTGAAGTTCACCAATTGCAAGCCTAGGTGATATGCGCACGTCATTGTTTACTGAACCAAATTATAATTTTATGCAGTAAGCCCTATGGAAATCTATTCAATGAGCCAAAGAAGGATTTGCAAACTGACTAAAAGTTATTATGCCTCTAAGCCACAATCCTGGATTTTTTCAAACTGGTTTTGCAACCAGAAACATAAGGAAAGACTCACCTGGAATTTCTGCTTCTCTCCTTGTCCACTCATTCAGCCCTGAAAAAATTGCTCTTGGCATTTTCCACAAAGAACTACAGTCAGCATCATCGAGTGTGTGTGGTGTTTTTTTTCTAAGCTCCTCAGAGAAGTTTCGCTGCGTTCTCATTTCTTCTCCTACAGAGACTGCCCGGAACTGGGTCACAGCAAAGCAAGGCCACTGCCAGAAAAGTCAGTTTGCTGTGGGCAGGGAAGGAGAATACCAGTGCAATTTTAATGGGAGAATATATAAAACTGTACTTGCTGGTCTTCAGTCCAAGAGCAGCAACACCACTTTTATTCCAAATGGCTGTAATTTGGACAACCTCTAGATGGCAGGATATATGAAATCATTCCACAGTGTAATCCATCTCCTGGGAGACTGATAGCACTGTCAAAAGAAGTAGGCAGTAAATTATGAAAATCAAGGCTATGTAAATAATAAAAATTAATGCTTAAACCCTTGGGCTAACTGTTAGGTTCTGAAGGGGGTTTCCTATATTTCATATTCTCCAGTGTATTCTTTAAATTCTATATTAAAATTGTATGATTTTCACCATGAATTAATTGAGTGATGTTTATTAATTTAGGAGTTGGGCTTACTTAGCTGGGGTCTACTGTTTGCTTGCTTATAAACCTGCTATGTGAAATGGTGTTTGCCCTCTCCCTCTTATCGCCTTTCTGATGCTGGTTCTTCAATGGAGCTAGCCAGTCTACTGAGATCTAAAACCTTAATAATGTCCCATTTGGGTTTTAATGTTTAAATAGGGAAAATGTAAGAGCTCATGTTTTGTATTTCTGCCTTGTTTTATTATTGTTTGGAAGCTCTAAATAAAGCATTTGGATCTGCATTATTTTCTCTTTGGTTCTTCCTGGCTTGCTGTTACTCAGCCATAAAGAAGAACTTTGTTGTGGGATTCTTAGCATTTGTGTGAGAGAGTGAAAGATGTATGTTTGCAACTGATAACAGACTCTTTAGTTATTGCCATAGTAACTCACTGTGCTAAGGGCTAAGGTCAGAAATCATGGCAACAGCTATTGCTTTGAGCTCCAGAAAGAAAGAACTAGCACTCAGACTGTGGTGCAAAAGCTAGGCTGCTCAATTCAGACAGAGGAGCTACAATAATAACACGCTAAATAGACTCATTTAAGTCTATTAGACTGCCCTGTATAAACATGATTAAGTAAATAAAAGAAATGACTATTAGGAAATGACTCCTGAACTTAACACCGCCATGCCACAAATTTAAGACTTCGCCAGTTGCTAAAAACCCGGACTTGTCTGAGGGCAGCAATGCTACCTGGCTTTGTGACTGAGGCAGTGCAGTTTCTGTCAATCTCCTTTCCTCCTGAAGACTCAAGAATAGTGGGATACCACATTAAAGTTTTCCTGCCCATAAGTCCTCGGTATGCCTAATGTATCCCAAAGAATAGCTGAAGATTTATAAAAGAGGTAAGAGAATTGTGAGGGGAAAGTGGGGGGAAAGATCTAAATGAGTTTAGAACTAGTACACTATGCATGGAAAGACAAAGGATGAAAAAACTGTCAGGAAAGTATCAGGTACAGATGAAATATCTACTGAATTGTTTAAAGCTCTGGAGAAGATGCAGTCTAAGTGCCAACGGCTCTGTGTCAATAAATACAGAAAAAAAAAAAGATTTTGTAGCACAGAGATTAGAAAAGATTGTTGGTTCTATACCAGACAAGGCGAGCATTTAAAAAAAAAAATACAGTCATTTCTCATACAAAGTTTTGCTTATAAAAAAAAGCTGTGTATGTGGGAAAAAATGCCAGATGAATAGAGAAGTTTCATAAAATGTAGTGGGACATGAGATAAGTCAAGTAACACTAGGTGGCTATTGAGTAGGGGAAGAGAATATAATAAGAGATTTACCTTCACTTAATTCACTACATGGAGTGTTAAGGTAACATATCATGTAGAACATTTTGAAATGGGGAATATACTGCAGGTTAATGGGCATGCCAGAACACTTGATTATTCTTCTGAACACTTACAATGAAGGAAAATGTATTTGCAAGAACTGAATTTAGAGAAACGGGTGGTTCAAAATAGAACTGAGACAAAAACAAATGTATCTACTTAAGCGGTGAATATGATTTTAAAATGGTGGGATTACAGGGTTTGAAAGTTGGAATCAAACTAGGAAACTGAAACAACAATTCTAGACATTCAGACGACATTACTTTGGTACTTAAAAGTAAGGAAGATGTATTTGACTGGCGCTCTCAAAATTTCCAACTACTATGGCTTTTGGCATAGAGCTTGTAATTAAAGATGGGTTTCTCTTCTCTCTGTCTTTTACCCCCCTTGCCACACAGAAGCATTGCTGCCACCCACCTCAGACATTAGAAGCCTCTCTTCCAGAATATGAGATGGTTAAGATGCCTGGAAGTGAAATCAATCCAGCCTGCTCCCACCCATCTCACTTTAAACTGTTACATGAACAAGCAAACTAGTTACATAGATGGATTGACCTCTTAAAGGTAAAGAAATCCATTTCATTCCACAAAACCAATTAGAAATAGAGATTTATTAGAGGAAAGATAAAAGAGGACAGTGAAGGTAAAGAAGGAAAAATAAACACAACCCAGATCGTAAAGCTGATGGAGCGATATCCATATACTGCGATAAAACTCTCTAGACTACCAAAGTTACTGAGACTCCTAGTTAAACTGGTCCAGTGAGATTGTCAAAGACTCCAGAAACAAACAAGTGTGTCAGGAAAACACAGGAAACTTGATGACTTTGACAGGTGTTTCTCTTCCTGCTAGTGAACAACAACACTTGGTGCACTAGAAGAATTATCCTCTGTGTGTGTGTGTGTGTGTATGTGATTGCCAGTTAAGAGTGAGCAAGGAATCAGTGGCCTTCCTATCAGACATGTTGGTGAATTTGCAAAAAGATAAATGGAATAACTATTTTAGCAATCCGGTGATTTCAAATCTGTCAGGCTTGGACTGTCTCAGATCTACAAAGGGATGCCTGTAGTTTAACATCAACCGAAGCAAACTTTATTAAAGTAGTTGAGGTATCAAAGCAGATTTTAAAATGGTGAAATGATGTAGGGATGAGATGTTTGGGCCAACGACCAACCCTCGCTGTTGGTCTTGCTGCAATATCCTGGAGGACATAGGTTCTGCACTTTGCTTTAAGGGTATTAGGCAGTCAAAGTATGCAGGTTGTGTTATTAACATTTCAAAGCCCAAACCTTTGATACAACTTTTCCATGTATCCCTCATATTCAGTGGAATTATTCATAAAGCAAGGTATTGTCTTGGTGAATGAAGGGGAAAAATAAAGCTTAAGTGTGAACAATTGTCAATAAGATTTACAGAGTGGATAAAAAAAAAAATTCTCCTTGCAGCAACATCATAATGGAATTTCTGTCTGATTTAAAATAGCATAGAGACTTATCTGAGGAAACAGGTTGTACTGATGGGTGAAATTCAGCCTGAAGGCATGAAAATTGTCTTTTAAAAAGTTCTAATTCCCCAAGGCCCTAACAAAAGGCTACTGGCTTTATCGGAAATTGTTATTTTGAGGGCTGATGGTTTTGAATCTAGATCAGTGTTGTCAGCACCTGTACATAACACAGTGCCATCAAATTTATTGTGATATTTGATGCAGTGATGAAATAATTCCATTGCTTTTCTTTTCTCCTATCATATAAGGCTAGGCTTTTCACAATACCATCCACTGCAAAAATGATAATTCATTTGTTTGACCATCCCAATAAATATTATTAATGGTGGGAGATGTATTAGATTGGAGATGAAATGCACACATGTAGTTCTTGACTTATGGCCGCAATTGCGACCAAAAGTTCCATTGCTAAGCAAGACAGTTGTTCAGTGAGTCATGCCCAATTTTACAATATTTTTTCCTACAGTTTTTTAAACAAATCACTGCAATTGTTAAGTGAATCATGCAATCATTAATCCTGCTTCACCCATTGATTTTGTTTGCTGGAAGCCAACTGAGAAGGTCACAAATGGTAATCACATGACTCTAAGACGCTGCAACCATTGCAAATACAAGTTGGTTGCCAAGCAACTGAATTTTAATCACATGATCATGGTGTTGCTATGAGGGTCATAAATGTGAGACAGGTCATAAGTCACTTTTTCAGTGGTGTAACTTCATACAGTCACTAAATGAATGGTTTTAAGTGAAGGGCTACTTCTATACAATTAATAATTAACATGTATACAATTAATAATTAACATTTAATCTATCAAATAAAACAATCAACATTTTTAGTTGGAAATAAGCAATAAAATAATTACATTTAAGATCATATTTCTAATGGGAAAAATGGGTTGTCTTGATTTTGCATAATTCCTGACATCTAGATTGAGATTATTCTGGTCACTTATTCCTCATTTTGTACTGATTTTTGCTGTGAATTGCAGTAACTGCAGAAAATGTTGACTTCGCTGATGGCTTATCTAGGCAGAACAGGAATGAATTCTGGTACCATTCACACAGTGGGTGTGCTACCCCTCAAAATGTGCAATCTTTCTTGATTTTGTACACCTGTTAGTTCCCTTACCTCAAGATCATGGCCCACACTTTCAGAATTCCTGTTATAGTATAAAATAGATAAGTAATTGTTTCTTATTCTGTGCCAACATAAAGAATGATGTTTGGTACTATCATTGGAGATTTGCACAAAGGAAGTGAAGATATTATCTTTTCCTTCAACTCTACCAATCAGAGGCAACTGCATGGGATTGTTAAAGGGATGGATGGGATTGTTTAAGGGATGAAACAAACAATGAAACCAGCATTACAGGCTAATACTTGTAGACAGTAAGAAAGATAACTTTGACAGAGATATGTAGGATCTGTTGCCTAAGCAAAAGAAGCTGAAATATTTTTAAATCCACAACAACATTTGGAAGCCACTTAGGCAAATGCCTCTTTAATTTGCCAACCTGTAAAATGGAGGAGGAGGTACAGCATGATCAGACTTGCAAGATTCTGTTCTTATAACCAATCTTAATAAAAATAGTTTTAGTCTTCCTGTAGAATTGATATCAAGGTCTGATCTACTTAGTGATGCTGAGAATAATGCATGATTCTGTTCCTTTTATAAGTACATGATGATATTGTCACATGCATCTACAAAAGGTGCACATTTTTAACTAAAGCAATGGTTCATGTGAATGACTCTGCTACTAGTGATTGCTATCAAAAGTTCTTTGCTTACATCTGAAGACTTTGGAGGAGATTTTTGCCTTACATTGAAATGTTCCAGACTTTTCCCCATGTAATGCTCACGTACTTTTTCCATAACTTTAAATTGTTCCACATTGAGCTTTCTGTTTTCTCCAAGTAAAGAAGTCATGCTAGTGAAAATACTTTTAGAAGTATACTCCTTGTTGTTTTACATGTTGCTTAAAAAAGATGCATTGGAGGCTTTGTTCCAGTTTTGATCCAATACCTTCTCTTTGGTGTTTGTCTGAGATTATTGTTTTGTTCTCTCTCAATTTCTTCCTTATTTGCCAATAAATAATCTCATCAATTCATTTCAATCAGAGTTTCATGTAGATCATTTCAGAGTTGGCACCAGCTCAGGTTCTGAATGAGTTGCTGATGGCAAACCATCAATCATCAGTATTGATGCTGTGGGATTTGTTTGTGGCATCTGACACTGTTGATCGTCAAATTTTACTATCATCTTGGAATTCATTAGGTGCTGATGATTCACCATTTTGTTGGTTTCAGTCGTATATTTCCTCATCATACTTTTTCAGTTATGTGGAATGGTTTTTCTTCTCAGTTCTTCCCAGTATTATCAATTTGAATTGCAGGTACAATTTAAACAGCTACAGTATAGCAACAACCAGTTCTTAGCATGATTATATTGAAATGTATTTTAATATATGCTCTATTAGATTAGGCAATTGGTGTCGAGGATTGTCCCGCCCCTCTGATCCTTGACACCTCGTCCGATCCTCGCTTGAAGACACCACGTTGGCAAGAGCCTTGGATATGTTGAGCGGTGCCCACCTCATCTCTCAGCTGTTTGGCGGTGGATGGGGCAGCGTCAGAGAGAACGGGGTGGCATCGGAGAATGGGGCACGATGGATTCCCCTTACCACTTCCCATTTCCTGGCACTTACTAGTTCCGTGTCTGGAGGACTAGCACCGGGGCTGTGGATGGCGGGTTTGCCCCGGGGGCGGGGAAGACGGCGGCGCCCATCAGCTGATTGGCGGGAGTACCACCGGCGGCCTGGGGGCGGGCTGTGGATGTGGTAGCATTAATCCTGGGTTATGTGTGCTAATAAAAGACGGTGGGGGCTGTTAGCGGGTGATGCTGTTTTCATT
>JANHJO010002010.1:90312-108172 GCA_032468235.1 Pseudoxyrhopus heterurus | reverse complement strand
CCCCTTTCTCTCCCTCCCTCCCTCTCTCTCTCTCACACACACGCAGAGAGAGAGAGAGAGAGAGAGAGAGAGAGAGAGAGAGAGAGAGAGAGAACATTTTTTGTTTTGTCCCTTCATTTCAGTGACTTCCATAAAGCATCTCTAGAGATTTACAGTTTCAAGATCAGTTGACTTTTCAGATATGATTTGGGGGAAAAAGTGGCCGGAAATTTTCTTACACAATGTTCTTTAAATGAAGACTATAAGAACTTAATATGAATAGTGATAGATCAGACCAAAGGCCAATCTAATCTTGTATTCTGCTCCTACCTACCGCAGCAATTACAGGGAACCCACAAGGATGAAAAATACCTCAGCAACTGGCATTATGAATTGTACTGACTTTGATTACGGAAATATTACATATATACATCATGATTAATGTTCTGATCCTACTTATATTTGTTGAATCCAGTGTTTCTCAACCTTGGTCATTTGAAGATATGTGGATTTCAGCTCCCAGTGTTACCCAGTCAGTATGGGTGTCTTGGGAATCTGAGAGTTGAAATCCATCCATTTTTAAGCGGCCATATTGAGAAATATTGGTGTATTCTGTCTGGAAAGACAACCAAGTCAGTGGGTACCAATATTTTGTGGTAACATATTTGTTAATTTAATAAATGCTATGGAATAAAGGCTCCCCTCCCCCTGGTTGAGTATTCCTCTATATAATGATATTGGATAATTCTGACTTCTACTATTATAAGAGGAACAACAACAACAAAAAACCTCCTTACCCATATTCTATACAACATGAACTATTCTATTTGCTTATTCTCTCCAAAATACTTTATGTCCAAACTAATTGATTTGGATACAATAAATATTCATTCCAGAAAAAAAACAACCCCTTTCTACCCAGATTGTTTAAAACTATATGCAAAGAAGTAATATTGATTAAATTATTGTTCTTCCAATTCACAGACACAAATATCTGGTGGAAAATATACATGGCTCAGGCTGAAGAGTAAATTTTATTTCTTAAAAAGATGCCAGACATAAAGCTTTATTCAAATAAATGAATACATGGCTAATTATAAAAGCTGAAATTAAGACTGCTACTTATTGATTAATTACTAAAATAGATATCAAATGTCCCAACAGAAGTAGCACTAACACTAACACATGTAATATGTAAACTAATTTATATTGCAGACCTGTTACCCTAAGCCTACAGTTTATACTTAAACAATCTATACTTGGAATTCAAAATATACTTCCTATCTGACATATTTCCAATAAGACCAGTGGAATACAGTAGTTGGTTCATATTCTTAACATTACTTTGAGGCTGTTGATATATGTAACTCACAAAATGATTGATGCACACGATATGAATTTTAAATCTTTACAGTATGTTCAAGGTGCTCATTCTTCCTGCCTTCAGGATGATTGTAATAAAAAAATGAAAAATGTTCTTTTACCATAATGGAGGGTGATGATTGGAAAAAGATAATGCTTTTTTTGCATGAGAATGGACAAGGCAAAAAACATTTCAAACAGGAAAAACTGGGGAGACAAAAATATAAGCCTATGGCAAAACCACATATGATTTTGTATTTTTATTATGTCTTCATTTATATCAAACTCCTCCAGACGGATGAAATTTTGATGGATATTTTATGAGCTCATCAAGGTATGTGTCATCATTTTTATTTTGGAAGAAAATATTTTAACTGGATATTTGCTTTTTCTAGTTACCAGGGAAAATACTGGTTTGAATGTTAGATTTGATAATGCCATGAATTTATGCAAATTCTTTTTCAGTGAAAAAGGCTTTCTCTATTTGATGCAGCCTTACACCCTTCAATGCTGGGTAAAGAATATTATAATAAGAGATTTGTACTGTTGGAAGAAATGAGATTGCATTGCTTGGTTTTTCTTTTCTCCTTTGTTTTCTTTCTCAAGAAACAGGGCTGAAAAGAAAGCAGCACATGCTTTGTTAGAGATTCATATGCTCTTTATATAGCTATCCTTATTCATACCGCAACCAAGGGGTGTACGTCAGAGCCTGTTGAAGGTTTCGGAGTCTATTTTTTTTATTGGCATATCGTCTTCATATTATCTCATCAACCATTTCAGCAAATCCCAGCTGAACAGAAAAAAGAAAAGGTAGTAACATTGTGCTCGAGTGTACAATTGGCGAGATACAAAATGAAACACTGTTGAACCGCAGAACTCAGTTTGCACAATTGTCTGCATCCCACCATTGTAAATTAATAAAGAAATAGTCTATGGTGACGTTTAATATTTATAACATATTTTTAATTCACTACTTGGCCTGCTAATGGTACTCCTAAACTTCATCATAATAAAATAGAAGTTGTGGTTTCTTTTTCTCCTTGGCCTCTTTATCCTGTTTGCCATCTAGGCAGCCTGAACAATTTTGGACAACTTGAAATGTTCCACATTATTTTGATGTATTTATGTGTACATTTATGTGTAAGATTTATATAGCCATTCAACTGGCAAATTGTGAATTTTAAGACTTTTGGTTAAATCCAACAGGTATATATTAAATAATTGCAAGATTAACATACATGTCTAGAAATCACTGCCTTCTTTAAGTAAAGCATTATGAAAAAGCACATTTAATCAGATGATGGCATAATACATTAAACCATAAATTAACCAAATATTAATGGATTGGACAATGAGCTAAGTCAGAAAAGAAAAGTAATCAAGGTTAACATTAACCAAAAGTAATATCTTGCATAAGAGCAGGTACTGGCCTTTAGCTGACCTGGTTAAGGTTATATTATGTAAACACTTTCCATTCTATTAAGGAAACTGATTTAAAGCTTCTCTTCCAGGGATAGATTTTTTTTCTCTGATTCTGAGTATGATTTCTTTCACATGGTTCTATTACAACTTCTTGTATTTGAGTACATGGTTAAGGTAAACTTGCCCAACCTGAGTGTATGTTAATGTATCGTGTATTCCCATTGCAATTTGTGCTAGGCCAACAGTATGCTGACTTGTAAGGTGATCTCTAGAATGGAGATCCTAACTCACATAGAAGAGCATGAGCATACCTGGGGGTAAAAGTAAGCATTTGTGGCACAATGACCCAAATAGCAATAGCAATAGCATTTAGACTTATATACCACTTCACAGTGCTTTACAGCCCTCTCTAAGTGGTTTACAGAATCAGCATATTGCCGCCAACAATCTGGGTCCTCATTTTACTGACCTCAGAAGGATGGAAGTGTCGAGGATTGTTCCGCCCCCTCTGATCCTCGACACCTCGTCACCCAGAGTCCTGCCATCTGATCCCCGCTGACGAACTCCATGCTGGCAAGAGCTCCGGTTACATTGCGCGGTGCCTACCTCATCCCTCAGCTGTTTAGCGGTGGACGGGGCAGCGGCGGAGCACACACGGTGCCTCCCTCATCCCTCAGCTGTTTCGCGGTGGACGGGGCGGTGGCGGAGAATGGGGCATGATGGATTCCCTTTCCCCTTTCCTCTTCCTGGCACTTACCAGTTCCGCATCTGGTGGACTAGCACCGGGTGACTGGGTGGCGTGCGTGCACCGGGGGCGGGGAAGCTGGCGCCGCCCATCAGCTGATTGGTGGGAGTACCGCCGGTGGCCTGGGGATGGCCTGTGGGTGTGGTGGCATTAATCCTGGGTTATGTGTGCTAATAAAAGACGGTGGGGGCTGTTAGCGGGTGATGCTGTTTTCATTTTCATTTGGTTACAACTTTGTTCTTGTGTTTCCTGACCTAGTAAACCAACCGTTGCCTTCAGTAGACTCCGTGTGGTTTTTCTCGAATAGGAGACGAGTGGCAGTTTCTAACAATTGGTTTTTCCATATGTCAGAGTTGTTACTTCAAGTTTAAGAACTTCTCCCGTCTAGCTCCAACTTTTTGAAATCAGATTCACCTTGAATTGCATTTGAAGTCTGATCTTGACAAATTTCCAAAAGTAATTTGACCTTGCATCCTTGATAAGGCTGAAAGAGAGAGATAGGCCCAAAGTCACGCATCTGGCTTTGTGCCTAAGTTGGGACTAGAACCCATGGTCTCCGGGTTTCTAGCCTGGTGCGTTAAAATACTTTTTTCCCTAGGACTTTATTCAGCTGCAATATTACCTAACATTTAAATTATAGTAGAACTGGAGTTCCATTATGTTTGTAACATTTATCTCTGCATCTATCTATATGCTTATATCTCAATCTGTTTTATATTATCATGTGATTTTTTATTGTTGTCCGCTTGTATTGCAGTTAGGAATATATATACTAGACAGAAGCACAGCACTGGGATATATCAAGGCTATGGCTGGTCAGAATTGAATCTGCCTGTCTGGTCCTATTGAACTTCCCTATCCTGTCTACTCCACTGACTTTGCAAAGTTATGGGGTCATGGATGTAAGAAATGATGTAAAGATTTAAGTTTGCTTGTTTATAAAGAAACAAAGTTATGCCATAATGATGTTTGTTTGGGCTATGAAGGGGGGGTTGATTGCTTAAGTATTGGGTGATTATAAACTTGGTATATCCTTTGTTCAAACTATGTAGAGTTAGTAACATATATATTCTTGTCTTCTTTACAAATTCCTGTGAGGGGCCTCTTTCTGCTGGAGACCAGAACTGGCAGGAATCATGTACAACAATAAATCTGTTATCAGAAACAAAGGGAATAGTCAAGTAAGACCTTGACTAGAACAAGAATGCTATCCCACTCTCTCTCTCAAATGTTATTTTTTGATTAAGTTTATCAAGCATTGCTCTCCCCTAAATTATGCTACAGTTCTTGTGTGAACAAAGGAGTACTGTAATTGTGGCAATTGTAATGGGATAGGTTAGTTCATGATAACATGTAACCAATGAAAATGCAATACGTTGTGTCTTTGTTTAAAATGTATATAATGTGATTTATTAGAGAGAAGGGCGTGCTTTTCGACTCAAGCCATTGGGTAGAGTTGGATTGACCCTTTTGCAAAAGCCTAATAAACTTTTCTTTTTGTCTACTTTTCCTTGAGCGTCATTTAAATTTATTTTTAAGTCACTTCTGACATGGACAAGACAACAAGTCTTCTGTCTCACAGCTCCAGTTCCAGAATATTCTCTTGCCCCCAAAGAAACATGCAGCCCCCATTTTGATGGCATTTTGAAAATTAATGACATATGTTTTATTCCAGTAAGCCTTTGGCTTCAATGGATTGATTGAGAACATCCATTTTGGGCTCCATATCAGATTTTATTTCTACATTGTTTTCTCTTTTATTTATTTATTTTTACAGTGCTGAGAGGTCTTTGGGATTGGAGTGGGTTTATAAATACTGTAAACTAATTAAATAATATATTATTAGAAAATGCTTTAATTACAGTGGCCACAATCCAGGCATTAAAATTGCATCCAAAAATAGATGAACAGTGTTTGATTTCTGATCTTTGTTCACTTTTGGCCCTTCAAAAAAAACCTCATCCTCCATGAGCCAGCAAATAAATGTAAATTGCCCTTCTGCATTTTTCTCCCTAACTGAGTGTTGAAGGGGCCAACTAAATTTGATAAGCCAAAAATTCACATTTGGGTACTTAAATCACGTTTATTACTGTTTCAAAAAATAAAGACAGCAAAAAGTGTGACCAGATCATAAATTAAATTATTAACAATATTACAAATAATTTTCTGTGTATGTGCTTGTACCTTTAGGTTAGTGCCGACTCCTGGAAATTGCCAGGAAAATCCCTTGTGTGTTTTTTTTTTTCTGATGCCCTAACCACTATTTCTTCTAATGTTTTATGTCTTGTAAGCCTCTAATCTTTGATGGTGATATAATCTTGCTCGTGTTGACTGATTTTTAATTGTGTGGTTTTCTTTTCTGCTATTATGTGTGATGAATATAGAGATGTGGACTATAACTGTGGTTTCAATATGGCATTGATGTGGGTTTGTTCTTACATCTTAGATGTTTCAATGTTGAGGTGTTAACGTCGCTTGGGTTTATGATGCTTTTATTTACCGGATGAACTTTATAGACCGAATTCCAAAGAGAATCACCTGAAATGTATATTTCTATATTTCTGAAATGTATAATGTCTGAAATGGCATAGAATTTCTTGCTTGAGCAGGGGGTTGGACTAGAAGACCTCCAAAATCCCTTCCAACTCTGCTATTCTATTACTATAGCTTGGGTAAGAAACAGCCAGAAAGAAAATAGGGCAATGAAGTTCAAAGCAAGTAAGCTAATATTTGGCACCTAGTTTGATTTTGCTGTAACTTTTATTTCATCAAAGAGAGATTAATTGAATTAAATGAATATAAAGGTCTATTTACTTGACAAAAGGACCAAAGGTCACATTATCTAGGAGACATGCAGCATGATTACGTTGAGCAGTAGTCAAAAGACAGGTGCTCAGTATAACAATTAAAATTGCCTTCTTTCTTCCAAATCTGGAATCAAATCTGCTGTCAGAAAAGCACTCAGCCATGCTGTAAGTGTGGAGAGAAAAGAAAGAAAAACGAAGAAATTACTGTAGTTGGTATACACTGACATTTATGGCCCCATGAATGTCAAAATATCAGGTAGGAACAAATATATCCTTACATTTATAGGTAATATTACAAGACTCATATTTCATTACTGATTCAGAAGAGTCAAGTTCTGGAGCAATTTAAAGAATATCTGTCTTTGGAAAAGACCACTTTGGGAAGAAAACCTTAAATACTACATAGGCAGTGGGGATCAGTATACAGCAGGTGACATGCACAGAAAGAGCAAAGGATAGTACATGAATTCATAGTGGCCCATATACAAGACCAGAGGGATGTTGCAGAGAGGAAAATCATGACATGATAAGGTATAGTCTGCAAGGTGCAGGGCTGGTAGATAAATACTGGGGAGAAGCAGTTAACCAAATCCATCACTTCCAGACATACTCCTAATGAAAGCCACAGAAGCAACACCATAGCTTTGACATAGAAAAAAGCCCAGTCCAGGACACTGGTTTTTAATAGCAATAGCACTAGCACGTAGACTTATATACCACTCCACAATGTTTTACAGCACACTCCGAGAGGTTTACAAATATCAGCATATTACCCCCCAACAATATGGCCCCTCATTTTATCAACCTGGGAAGGATGGAAGGCTGAGTCAACCTTGAACTGGTCAGGATCGAAACTTATGCTGGTCAGGGTTGAACTCCAGCCTGTGGGCAAAGTTAGCCTGCAATACTGCATTCTGATCACTGTGCCATTATGGCTCCTTTTAAAGTGTATGCATACATGGCAATAGAAAAAAAATATCCTAGTTGAACAGTAGGAAGGAATGGTGACTGGATATTCACAACACTAGAAGGGCTATACGATTCTAGGTATCCAACTTTGCTTATCATGTCCCAGCAAACAATGAGCCAACTGCACATCCATGGCAGCATGGCAGTCAGAAAGATAAGTCAGCCAGTGCAACACAGACACACCAAGTATTCCAACAAAGGAGCTCCAAAGGGATCCTACATTGTCAAGAAGGAGCAAGTGAAAAGCTCCACACAAAGGACAACAAAGGAATGTCAGCCAGTGAAGGATACAAATAAAGGAGAAAGGCATCCCAAGAGGACCCTGAAGTGCATAGATGCAAGATATTCAAAGAGGAGGACTCAATGAAATGAAAGTTGCTCATCAAAATGAAACCGATGCACATTTGCTCATACGCTTTTGAGAGATTATGGAAGCTATGGTCAATATACAACCGTAAGAAGATATATTGGAAGTCCAAATCCAATAGCACTAACTCTTTACCACCTCAGCACCTCATGACCTGCAGCTGAGAGTTAAAGATTTCTCATTATCCTTTTATCTGTCTACAATGCTATGTGGTTTTTGTCTTTGAGGTTGCTAATTTGAGGTCACAACTCCTCACGTTCTCCCCAAGCTTCTCCAAGGCTCTTTGATCCTTTTGCTACTGTAGTATATAGTTAGTTAGGTGCTAAGATTTGCCTATACCTGTAATGCATTTCTTATAAATACCTCTTCTTTCTGTTATAGGCATGGCACCTGCTTAACTAAATATTGCTAAGATCAGGTTCCTTTTCTCAGGAAATGCTTAGATCAGTCCCTTCTGAAATGCTTCTGCCTCCAACAAGAAGGATGGTTCTCTTTGATTTAGTAATGAGAGTTTATATAAAGGAAAGACAATATGCCTCACTCCCCTAAGGAGATGCCATTCAACTTGCTCTATTGTAGTCCTCTCCCCTGTCTCTTTCAAAAGCTTTTGGTTGTACTTCCAGGTGTTTCACAACTTTTACGAGTCATTGCTGGCTCAGGAATTCTGGGAGTTGAAGTCCACAGGTCATGAGGGGCTATAGTTGTCACTCCCATTCAAGGAAAATCATGTTGACTCATTGTAGTGATGAAAATAATTGCATTTTTTTTCCTGCAGCATGGAGTTCTTCCTTAAGGCAAAATAAATAAAATAAATAATGTAGGCTGCTTTGCTAAATCCAGATTCTACCATATTTATTTTTGTTCTTTGTCTTCATGGAACCAAGAAGTTACAAATACTATGAAACAATTTAAAAAGCTGCTGTCTTGGTACCTTTCCAAAGGAAACATCAATATTTGCAAAAAGTATTTTATTTTGTAAAGAATATTAGTAAAATATGAGACATTTAACGCTCATTAAAATATAGATAAATATTTATCTATATGGAAATTTAACCTTATTTTTATGAGCATTTTTCTCTAGCAGAAGACTCTGAGAAATTCATAGCAAAAAAGAAATTATCCAGTCATAATTCACAGAGGAATATAACAAAAGCAGTTATAATCTTATTTCCGAACACTATACACTGTAAAGTGTGAGAATGTAGAAAAGAGAGTACATGTAATCCAGTGTTTTTCACACCATATGCTTCATTTCAGAAGCACAAGGATCTGCATCAGTGGAATCTCCTCTAACATTCTTCCCATAGTTAGAATACAATATTAATGAAATCTCAGAAGATCATTAGGAATAATTGGATGGTCACTTCTCTCAGTCTATTGTCAAGGGGAAAGGAATTGAATTGCATAATTAAATTACAGTCGCCGTTGATGCTGGTTTTTCTGTTCTCCCAGAGACAGCAATTAATTTAGTCTTTGATTAACAGGCATAAAATGAGTGGGAAGAGTCAAACCAAGGATTTTTTTTTAAATTGTTTTTATGCATGGCATCCTGTCTTCCTCCTGTTCATTTTCCTCAAGGCAGAAAATTATTTTATAGCATGGAATCGAGTACCCCCGCGGATGTTTATTTATTTTTAAAACAGCCACTTGACCAAAGCGGGTGACTGTCTAAAGCACTTTCCAAATGGTGCTTTTGAAGGCCAACGCTTGAGAAGGAAAAAATTTGTAACCTTGTTCATATACTCTATCACAATTCCTGGCTTCACCATTTCTTCCCTCCCAAGCTTTTTAAGAACCTGCTGCACTCTAACTAAATTAGTTTGCTTGCTGGTGAATGACCCTTTGAAACTAAATGTTTCACAGAGAACGTCCGCTGTGCCTGTTCTTTGTTTCCTCATTTCTAATTTTTTTTCTTTCATTTGAGACTAAGCAATATGCCTTTGACATTACATAAAGCTAGCTCACAGTTTATACAGCTTTTAGTTAATCCCAATAAGGATATTACTATGGATCAGCACAGTGGCCTACATATTCACTATGGCATATATCATCTTGTAATGTTTATGCTTTTTTTTTAAATAAAAATAAAAATAGGGGATATCAATAATCTTCTAGCTCAAGGTCACATTCAGATGTCTACTAGCTCTTGTCTCCTGAATATTGCCACATCTTTTAATCTGATCCGAATGTGGAACCTCACAATTCTGCAGTCAGAAATTATAAGAGGTACAAATACCTTTTTGTGTCGTTTGGTAAAGCATAGAATAAAGCTTTAAAGGGGATTTTTTTTGGAGCCATATTCCAAGTTCATAAATAATTGGCTGCATGTATACAGTGCAAATTAAAAACTGTCTGGGAGGTTTATATATCCAGTTGCTGGATTTTCACAAGGTGTCATAAACTTTTATATTTATGTCCAAACAGAGTGTTCTAAAATAAAAGATCACTCAAAATACCACTCCAATAAAAATATGTTTGTTCCTCATATTTTAAAGGACATCTAAATGAAATGGGAAAGTTTACAGTTCCCAAAACAAAATAATACCTTTCCAATGCAAGATTAAAAATCAGCAGTAAAAATTTACCTGCCTGGTACCATCATCACCTGAAATGAACCTGAATTTAAAATGCTCTCCAATGAAGAACTAGGAAAATTAGACAGAAAAAAATTACAGATACAAAAATTCTCTACATTTCTAGGTTTCATAACTTTGTCAACCATAATTTTCTACTTCTATTGAAACCAGTTCTAGAGATTTATCTTCCTCACCAACTATGATATATGGCACACATATAGCATATACATATTAAAAGTGGTCACAGTTCAAAAAGGGATAGGTACAGGAGAAGAAAAAAACCCAATTAAATACTTATGAAACTAAATATCTATACAATGAGTTTTTTCCACTTCTAACATGAAAAGATCTATAAACAAAAATTTTCTCATGCACATACGTATACTATAGTATTATAGTATTTGTTGTTGTTAGTTGCGAAGTCGTGTCCGACCCATCGCAACCCCATGGACAACATTTCTCCAGGCCTTCCTGTCCTCTACCATCCCCTGGAGTCCATTTAAGCTTGCATCGACTGCTTCAGTGACTCCATAGTATTATAAGCATATACAGATTGGACTTGGGTGGATATAAAAGATGGAATGAGTGAATCAATTAATTAATTAAAAAGAGACGGTGGAAAAAATCTAAGCTCAACAAGCATAAACCTTTGCTCAGTTTATCTGTAGTAAATTTAAGAGCTCAAGAGCTTGTATTCCCAGCTATATATGGACAGGTTGCTGCTATGCAAGGGATACTCCTCATCAACTGAGGTGGAAATTGGAGTAAAGTTTCCTGTAGTATAAAACTGTTTTTTCTTCTAACTGCAACTAACTAATGGCTCATTATGCTGGGATGTAAGTATGTGTCATAACTTCGGTACAAGGATGAATTCCACCAAGTTCTTATTTTAGTTAAGAATGTTTAGGATTTCTAGTCCTGTTAAATGTTATGCTGCATGCCTTGACCAACCAGGATCAGAGACATCAGTGCTAAGCATGCAATAATAGCAAAAAAAAAAATCATTATGGAGATGAGGTGTTCAATAGAATTTGATGGATATAGTACGGTCAACATAAAAAATGAACATTGATAAGAATCACAATAAATGAAATAAAACCGCCTCCCCGCGAGTGAATGAATGAGCTGGAAGAGACCTTGGAGGTCTTCTAGTCCAGCCCCCTGCTCTAGGAGAACCTATATTATTTCAGATAAGTGACTGTCTAGATTCTTCTTAAAAATATCCAGTGATAAAGCCCCCACAACTTCTGAAGGCAAGCCACTGGTTAATTATCCTCACTGTTTGGAAGTTTCTCCTTAATTCCATGTTGCTTCTCTCTTTGATTAGTTTCCAACCATTGTTTCTTGTCCTGCCTTCTGGTGCTTTGGAGAATAATTTGATCCCCTCTTCTTTGTGGCAGCCCCTCAAGTACTGGAATACTGCTATCATGTCACCCCTATTTCTTCTTTTCTTTAGACTAGCCAAACCCAAATCCTGCAGCCATTCTTTATATGTTTTGGTCTCCAGGCCTTTGATTATCTCAGTTGCTCTTCTCTGAACTTTTTCCAAAATGTCAACATCTTTTTTATAGTATGGTGATTCTTGCTCCCTATAAAGAAAAAAAGGAAGCTGAGCTTTATTGCATAGTTGTGAAAATTTAATAGGCACATGCTGACATAAAAAATGTGCTTCTTTGTATATATGTTGACCATTAGGAGGCACAATAGCACTGGTTTTATCCTACTTGAGACTCATCAGATGTGCACAGCCATTGATCTTTCCATGGAGACTATGTACTAGGAATTGAACATGGATCGCTGCACTTTAAATGAATGTATACAATGTATACCAGGGGTGTGAAACTTGCGGTGTTACGTTGTCGCCACATGATGTATCATGACTTTTCCCCTCTTCGTTAAAATGGGGTGGGTGTGGCCAGCATGTGATGCATCTGGCCCTCGGGCTGCGAGTTTTACACCCCTGGTGTATACAGTGCATTAACTTTAGGAGCTATCCAGATTTGGATGCTGCAGTGGTGTTGCAGGAAGAGATACACAAAGTCTATCTTTAGAATGGTATAAACAGCCCAGTTTGCTTTTCTTCAGCTTTCAGACCAGAGAGATGTATGGATGTTACATTGTGTGATGCTCTCGTGTATGTGGTTTTTACATGAGAGGCCATGGAAATCAGGTACATTTCTCACAGATACCTGATCCACTGTTCTGAATGTTCCTTTTGTAGACAGAATGCTGAATATTCATTTATCTTAGTTTCTTTGGTTAAAAAAAGATACTCAGACAGAAAGATAGGCAATCAACAATTCTGATATGAATTCATTGTCTTAACAAGATCCCTTTTATTATCCTGTGTCAAATTGTGATATAGTCTCTGTTCCGCATAAAGATAAAGATGTTAGATGTTTTGCTGTTGTGAATTATGAGCAGTGAGTTTGGGGATTAGGAGGCAATGAACTCACAAATGAGAAGAAAGTAAAACATGATTGAATAAGCCCAGGAAAATAACCAATATTTAAAGGGAAAATATTACAAGGGAAAAATACAAAAGAGGGATAGGTCCTTTCAAGCTTTCCTCTACCTGATCAGAGAACGACAATGAATGAAATCCCATAAGACTAACAAGACTACTCTCCTAGGATCCAATGTGTGTTGAGATTCTGCCTCTAAAAGTGTTTTCAACCTTTTTATGATTATTTCATGGTTTTAATTGGAGATTTCTATTGTTTGTCTTTACTTATTAGAGCTCAGGAATGATTCTTTATACAGTGCCAGCTTTGCACATTTACAGATTCCCTCCTTCTTCCAGGTGGCTGGCTATGTAATATACCTAGCTGAATTGTGCTAGGAAATGAAAACTGGATAACCAGCTCATAAGAGCTGCGGTGGTGCAGTGGTTAGAATGCAGTACTGCAGGTTACTTCTGCTGTCTGCTGGCTGCCTGCAATTTGGCAGTTCGAATCTCACCAGGCTCAAGGTTGACTCAGCCTTCCATCCTTCCGAGGTCGGTAAAATGACGACCCAAATTGTTGGGGGCAAGATGCTGACTCTGTAAACTGCTTAGAGAGGGCTGTAAAGCACTGTGAAGTGGTATATAAGTCTAAGTGCCATTGCTATTTCTTATTGCACACAAAACTGAGCAATAACGTCTACAATGCCATCAGCTTTTCCATTGGCTAGTAATTCTCAAAACTTTAGAATGAAACTATATCTTGTCCATATTGGCCTTCCCATTAATTAATCAAAAGGACATTTGATATGGTATTATCTGTATGTTTATGAACCCGGAGGTCACAGAGAAATACCTTCACCCAATATTGTTCAGATTTGGACAACATGATTTGGGCAAAAGCTGAGTGCATAGAATGCTGTACTCACTGTTCCTGTTTCAAGCTGGCCAATCAATGAGTGGACACTTTTCTATGCTTTTTGAAATGATATCTGCTCACACACACAAATAGATTTGCATCGCATACAAGTGCCTTATCATATAGGCTGCTCTTTATGTTTGTTCATGTATGCATTGGTGGTTTGCAAAGCAGTCGTCTCAAAAGCTTGTTTGATAAGTTGTTGCAGCGGAAGATATATTTTTAAAACTAGAGCCTCAAAAGTTTTCTCTTGGCCAGTTCTATTTTGTGAAGGTAGCATTCTAACTAACAATATTGCACTGCAGCATGCTTGAAAAGTTGAGTCTTTCCACTGTGACATCCCAATCTGATTGGGTAATCTGTTAGGGGTGTAATTAAAAACAAGAGCTAAAAATATTTGTTAACACTGATTTCACCTAATGACACAGAGAGATAATTACTGCTCTTTAATCAGGACAGGATTGTTTAATTAGAATCAATTTAGCTAATGCTACAGCTATGCCAGTCGTTTAAAAAAAAACCCAAAGTTGGAAACTTGCAACCAAACCTTGAGGATTTAGTTCAAAGCACCAAAAATGAATCTCAGCAAACTAAGATGAGAATCTTTATTTTATAATTTTATTTTCCTTGTCTGGCAGAGGGGCACTCACCATCTATCTTCTGGAATATGCACCACCCTCTCAGCTTTTCTTCATTTTTCAGATAACTCTTACCTCATGTTGATTTTCCAGCCAAATTTTCAACTTGATGGCATGGAAGAACAAACTGCTAGAGAAGATTGCAGACACCTATGCTCCTTTCTTTATCTCCTATTTGAGCCTTTCCCCAACATCAGCAAGCAAAGTTTGCTGGGGAAACTGGAAAATAAAGAAGCAAACTTGACACAAGTGTAGCTTGGCCTGGCCTATTTTTGGAGCTCTGCAGCTGCCAGTGAATGGAGAAGCAAAAAGAAATGAAATGTTATTTTCATTCAGAGAAACTGGACAGTCTGGAGGAAAAAAAAGTATAAAGACCCAGCAAGAAACAGTGCAATTTGGAAAGATGCAAGAACTCTACATGCTGGCCATTAAAAAGCATCAACACAGAAGAAAAAAAAATTAGAAGAAATCCCAGAGAGAGAAAATAAGACAGAACAGGCTCTGTAACAAGAAGAAAAAAATGTAATAGAAATAATGGAGTACAGGATAAAGCAAGCCCTCACAAACAGACTTTTAAGTTTTACATATCACAGTTGTAAAATAATTTGCTTTACAAAATAAAAAGTCTCCCAATCCCTTCTAAGGTGATATTTGGGTCCAATGATTTTGTGTCTCTCATGAGTCTGGGTCAACCTAATTTGGTATGGGTTAAAAAAATCTGTGACAGATGGATACTGATATGAGGTTGGCTGTTCTGCTTTCCTATATGGACTAAGATAATAGACTTATTCTTGTAATTTTTATCATATGTGACAAGTTTTATGCTAATATGCATAATGTGAAAAATTGTATGTATATTTAAAATATTTTTAAATGTGGTCTTTGCTTATGTCTCATCAAATAACTGCATCAAGTTAATTATGAGGAAAAGACTTTGTTTATAAAGGCATCAAATTTGGCATAGATGTGCAGGCAGTAAACCTCTCTGAACTTAATAGTTTAGCCCAGGGGTCGGCAACCTTAAACACTCAAAGAGCCACAAAGGTCCTAACCGGAAGCCCCCTGTTCAATTCTGGAACCAACTGGAAGTCCGGTTCCCGCACCATAGAGTCTCCTCCTAGCACGGCATCCTTTTTCCTCTACCTGTCCTAACTGAAAGCCCTATCAATTGTGGAGCTAACCAGTGACAGGAGCTGCAGCAGAGGGATGAAAGAGCCACATGTGGCTCCAGAGCCGCGGGTTGCTGACCCCTGGTTTAGCCAGAAGACGCTCGCCTCCCACTCCGAAGGTTGAGAGTTCAATCCTAGGTAGCAGCAGATATTTCTCTCCTAGAGCACACAGGACAAATATCTGCTATGAAATCCATGTGGCATCAGGACGGGCATCTGGCCAGTACACACTCAGCTCCATCCAGTCCCCTGACTCTCCCTTGAATTAAGGGATTACAGGATCTTAAAAAGAGAGCTTATATCATAAATTATTTAGTGACTAAACTTACCTTCCTAACAAACTTTAGTGCAACTATAAAAACATAGTCTATCTTTCACTAGTTATGCAATTGTACAATATTCAAAAGCCAAGAATTTATCACATTCTGCATAATACATACACATACATACATACATACATACATACATGACAGCCAAGAAAAAATATTCAATACCTGGGTTGAATGGGTAATGTATTAACTGTGCTTAGATCATCAAATTAACATTTAATTGAATGGAAATTAAATGGAAATTAGTTTTTGTTTTGCTCTGTCCCCTTTCTTCCTGGCCTGCCCAATCTTCAGGCTGCAGAACCAGCATACTAAATGAAATTCAAGTGTGGCCTTTAGACTGGAAAAATATCTGGTTTAATCAAGCTTCTTTAAATGCAACTGAAGCAATCCTAAAAGCAAGTAAACATGAAGGCACCATAGAATACGCTGCCCAGAGAGCCAGCACAGTAAGGTTTATAAGGTGTTATTCAGATTAGTGAAATTCCAGTCCAAATAATCAACTGATTACCCACCTGACTCAGTAACTTTGGGCCAATCATTGCCTCAACCCAATCTCTCTTTTAAGGCTACTGTCAGAAAAAGATGGGAGACTGAGTTCTCAAAGAATAAGATATAAACATATTTTTAAAAATGCACAGGTGGAAAAATGAAATATACCTTCTAATCAAAACCTAGGAAATATATTTAAATATTCAATTTCAAGCCTCAGAAACACAGAACTGTTGAAAGGATGGTGGCTTAGTCTTCCAACTTGTACAATTGGCTTGTACAGTACATTTTGGGAATATTTGAAGAAACTTGTTCAGTATTTATTAATGTCTAGATTTTCCAGAAATCCTTTTTTTAAAGTATTTAATTGAGAATGCTTGATTTTATAGATGTTTTCTTTAAAGGATGAAGCTTTGCTAACATGCCTCTTTTGGGCATCTTGGAAGTTGAAGTGTTCTGTGTATGCAAATGAGGGTTCCAAAGAGGATTTTAATCTGAGCAAAGATTTTATAACAGAAAGGAAATTTATTTACAGGACATGCGTCCATAGGGGTAGGCAAAGCCAAACACCTAGCTAGCTACATCTTGTCAAAGAGTCAATGGGTGAGTACTTTTCTGATTTGCAACCTCATAGACAAATAGCAGGCAAATGGACAATGGAAATACCTAGTAAACCCTTAACTTTCTATCTGCATCCTGATGGTCTATATATCCAGTAGACCCTGACATAATGAAGACATAGTGTTACTAAATTTCAACCTCCAATATAATGACCAATGCTTTAATGCTGGATTAAAACTGTTTTATGTGCTTATCCCTTTCACAGGAAGAACCTACAGTATAAATAGATACAATAGGTTTCACCTAGGTATGTTAGCTTCCAGAAGAGAAGATTAAGACAGGACATGACATTTTCAAATATCTGAAGGGCTGTCACATTGTAGAGACAATAGTATTGGGTAACTGTATCTCATTTTTCTGCTGGATTAATGAAAATATTTAGGCGGTATGTGGGGTAATGCATACCAAAAATAAGCCAAGGTTTTTTTTTAATGGAACTTACGCAATAGTATTGGGTAACTGTACCTCATTTTTCTGCTGGATTAATTCTATCATTGGGAAAATAGTTCAGTTTGAATACCATGGACACTTCTCTTTCAAATCTCTCTACTGCTATAAACTACTTTACTCTTTATAGGGTAGTTGAAATATCATTAATTGATTTATGTGGATTGAACTTTAGTGACAAAAGTATAGTTCTGTTGTTTATATTTCAGAGGAGAAATGATTTCTTTTGATAGGGCATGTGTGCTATTCAATATTACTTAAAAAAAACACGAGGATTGGAGGATGAGCAAACGTGCAGAAAGGTTTTAACTACTATTACTATCAAAACATTTCTATCAAGAGGCACTCAACATGCAGAGAAAGGTTAATTCCATTTAAAAAGAGGGCAATTTCTTCCATGAGTCACAAAGAAAGTCAGTTTGTGGCACTTTTAAAGAATGTCAAATGGTTCATTTAAATATTTTAATCGGAAGAGTAGAGATTTGAAGATTTCTGCACTTCAGGCTTTAACATTTCCTTGCCTGAGGAGGCAATGAACCAAAAAGAGAGAAGCACTGCATTAAAAAAAAGAGGGG
>JANHJO010002009.1:447791-460841 GCA_032468235.1 Pseudoxyrhopus heterurus | reverse complement strand
TTGTTTGTTGTGAGCTGCCCGGAGTCCTTCGGGAATGGGCGGCATAGAAATTCCAACAAATAAATAAATAAATAAATATTCCTATATTTGTTAATAGATTGGCATTCTATATCCAAATAAGTTGTGAACATAAGTTTAGCCATAGGAAAGAGAAATGCTACTAAACATAGCAGTTAAAGCAGCTAATTTCAACAGTAAGACACATTCTTTCTATCCAAGACCAAATCTCTGTCTTTATTCGTTCAGTAAAACACAAATAGAATAAACCAGTATATCAGAATGGTTGATTGGAGGTGACAGGATTGTTTTTTTAAAAAAAAATAAACTATGTAAGTCTACCTCACTCTGCTGGTCTATGAGTATAATAAAGATTTGATTTGAGTCCACCTCATGACTATTTAAAATATCTAGTTAGAAGGCTTTTAAGAACCAGTTGATACAACTCATTGTATCAACTCATTGCTTGAAATCACAGGAACCCATTGCTTGTCAGAACAAACTAGGCTACCTAATTAGGTTTTTTTCAGACATGATTTTAAAATGTCTTGAACAAGCTTGGAACTCAGATGCATCTTCTTTCTGAGCTGGTTGTAACTAAGCATACTTTCTTGTGACATTTAAATTCTGAAAGAGAGTTACGATTTGTTGAAGCAAAATCACCATGAGATAGAGAATAAAGTGAAGTAATAGAGTCCTCTTATCTGTTAATGGTGACTCTTCCTAATGTCAGTATTATTATTAATAATAGTAGTAATATTCAGTAGGTATGTTTTATATATATAAAAAGTTGGGATAAAATAACATGTTTTCAAATGTTAAATAATCTTATTTACTCGCTCGGGTCTATCTCACCCTGCTGGTCCATGATTGTAATAAAGATTTGATTCGAGGCTACCTCATGAGTTGCAATAAAAACTAGTAAGAGACAATCGTAATCAGTTACATTCAAGGGTGGAGATTCTGGTTATGGAAGTCCACATACCTACAGGGTGCCAAGCTTAAGAAGACTTCGTTAGCGTTGAAAAGTTTTGTCTTTCATGTCTGCTCAAGTCTGTCTGCTGTTCAGTTGCACACCCAAATTAATTTGGGGTGTCCAAGGCTAAGGTGTGGCGATCACATCTGTATGGCCATTAAAAGATAACAAAGAATATTCTTTTTATCTCTTTGCTGCCGTTGAGAAGTTGCCCAGATTTTTGCAGCTTGGATCATGGAAAATCAGATTGGCCTATCAGAAGTACAGAATTAGAGTTCTAGACTATAGACTTTAATCTGGAGTTAAAGGCCATGCTCTTTTATGGCTAGGTATCATCTCAGTCTGAATGGACTCTAACCCATTCACCTTCACCGATGCCCTGACTGCACAGGAAGGGTTTCGAGATTTGAAAGGTAAAGTAAGGACATGCTCTCTTAAGATCATACTACACCATTCCAACGTGACCTTCGCAGTAGCCTAGATCAGGGGTCTCCAACCTTGGCAACTTTAAGCCAGGTGGACTTCAACTCCCAGTATTCTGGGAGTTGATGTTCAGCAAGCTTAAAGTTGCCAAGGTTGGAGACCCCTAGCCCAGATGGCCCTGAAAGTTCTTTGGGTTTCAGTTTCAGCCTACTGCCTTCTGGATAACACATTCAGGGAAGCATAGATATGCCCTCCTTCATTATTTGAGTTTAGATCAATAGTGGGCAAGATGCTTTCCAGATGTTTTGTTCTTCGGCTTCTTTAATTCTCAAGTCTCTCACGATTTAGTCTCAAACACCTGTTATGCATGAATCTGCTGAAATCCATCTTCAACCCAGGTCCTTGAGCACCATTTAGATTAGAAAGAAGAAAATGCTTTGGAGCATGGGTATCAAACTCGCCGCGTCACATTGCCGTCATGTGACATTTCACGGCATTTTTCCCCCTTTGCGGAGCTGGGGTGGATGTGGCCTGCACGTGATGCATCCGGCCTGCGGGCTGCCAGTTTCACACCCCTGCTTCGCAGCATTTCTAATTTTTCCAATTGGGAGGAGTGGAGAGTAAGATTAAGGCCTTCTGTCTATTGGGGTTAGAATAGCCGGTTCCTTCTCCCTAGATGACCTCAACTTCAACCTGGCCTAAGGTTGTTCTTAACCAGCTTGTCGCTGTCCCAGCGTCTTTCAGAAACAGAGAGGTTAACAAAGGCCAAACAAAGAGCATTTCAACATTCTAGTTCTGATTCTTAAATTTCAATCAGGACCAGCCTTGTTGCTCTTGCATCCTATCTTACTACAGGCATGGAGAAAGGGATAGGGAAAGATTTGGAGTCAGCATTACTTTATCTGTTACTCGTTTTGAAGGGGTTTCCCTTTTTTTTAAAAAAAAAAGGTTTATCCAAAATAATTCGGTCTCTATCTTCTTCATCTTCCCAAAATAAAAAAAATCTCTGGCTGATTCAGTGGACTTTGAAACTCAATAAATAAAATAAACTTTTTTCAAAGCGTACCCATTTACTATCAGCTTCTTGGCATCTTCACTACACTACTCCTTTACCAAAAGCAACATTTCTCTAACATCAACGAGCACGTACAGATTACTGCTCCCTGCAGGGCAACTGCCCTCCATATTCAAGGAACAAGGAATCCCTTTCAAATAGATGGCAGGCAGGAACCTGCCGAATCATTTAAATATCAACCCCAAACCTGGCCTGCTCATTCTAGCAACCTCTCTAGGCCCCATTTGGAAAATACTGTCCAACTTCTAAAAAAAAAAAAAAGTGAAAAAAAGGAAGAATGTGGATGCTTGTGATGTTATTCCCAAACCCTGCTATACAGTATTTTTTGTACCCGTTCAAGTTGACCATTGGCCTGGCTGCATATAAGCAGGGGCTTGGCATTCTCTGACTGGAGAGGGATAGTGAAGATATGCTCCTCTGAAGTCACACCACAGCATTCCTTTGCGCCTTTCAAAGGATCCTGGGATGCCCTTCTGAGTGAAGACTGGTGAATTGAAAAACAGGAGCATGTGGAAAAAACAGGCATGTGCCAAGTCGGCCTATTTGGATGCCTAACCCAGCCGTCTCCACTCTGACTGGGATTGTCAGCTACCGTGTCTCAAGAAGGAAGTCTTTTCCATCACCTGCTGCCTGATCCTTTGAATTGGAAATGCCAGAGTCTGCCCCACAGAGCCAGCGTTCCTCCCTAAAATTACACTGAGATGGGAAAGAGCCTGAATTACAGCAGTCAAAAAGCTCTGCCTTCTTAGGTCTAGTAGTTTGTCTTTTCCAACGTGGGAGTGATCCTAATGACTTGTCTTCCAGCATGGTAAAGAATCCTAAAGCACCATTTGTTTTTAAAATTGTTGCCATTGTTACACAAGTATTTTTGGAGCGTCTTCAGTGACCGCAATTCTTTTTCTGACAGGCCTATCTAACGTTCCCACTTTAGTCTATGGAGATTCTCAGTCATCCCAAAGGTGCTTTTTCAAGAGGCAACTGGACTTTCTGGTTTTTTCTCTGAAGACGTTTCACTTCTCATCCAAGAAGCTTCTTCAGAGTTCCCTCTTTAGGTACCCAAGCTGACTGTGTGGGTGGTTTGCTTATTGCCCAAACTGAAGTCATCTGCCTAGGTTTAGAAACCCTGCTACGTTCCCAAGGCAATCTCTTTTGTGTACAAGCTCAGGAGTGAAATAAATTATTTTCTCGAAAAACCACTTGATTCCAATTCAGCAAGGGGATGGATGATGCATCCTGCTCGCATCCCTCCTTAAGTCTTCGCGACCTCGCCGTCTGGGTTTTTTTGTAGGAGGACAGTACCTTCCTCCTCAACTTTTCTCCCATTTTGGTTTGCACATCGCAACAGCCAGCAGTGCTTTCCAGGATTCAGCCCAGTTCCAAGTTAGCTTTCTCGAGTTTGGTAGCGGCGGGGGCGAGAGAGAGTCAAACGCGCACGCCCCCGCCGCCGCCCCTTGAATCCAAGGCGGGCGGGCGGGCGCGCGCAACTCCTCCGACGAAGCCGCGCGGCGGGAGGAATGGAGCTGTCTGTAAGATCTGCCATTATCGGCTTCCAAGTCATAACAAACGCGCTGAGAACACCCACCTCGCTGGGAAGGGCTTCGGCTGACGGGAAAAACCGGAGCCCGGATTTAGTGGAACGGCAGGCAAAATTTCTGAGCCGCGCTCCGACTCTTGCAAGCCAGAAAGAAGTGGGGGAAGGGGGTGTTATCTCCCCGCTGCTTCTTGTACTTGTTGGTCCTTTGACTTTCACACGTTTTTCTTTCCATCTCTTTTTCCCCCCGCTCTGGTTCTCCCTCAAAAGATCGTGAAACAGGAGCCGTGTAGGGAGAAAGGAGCTATACATGGAATCAAGATCTTGTGAGGTATTAGTACCGCTTTACAAAGCCTTAGTAAGACCGCGCTTGGAATACTGCATCCGGTTTTGGCCACTACAATATAAAAAAGATGTTGGAAACTCTAGAAAAAAGTGCAGAAAAGAGCCCCAAAGATGATTAGAGGACTGGAGACTGAAATGTATGAAGAACAATTGCAGGAATTGGGTATGTCTAGTTTAATGAAAAGAAGCACTAGGGTTGATATGATAGGTTTGTTCCAATATTTGAGGGGTGCCACAAAGATGAGCGGTCAAACTATTTTCCAAAGAACCAGAAAAGCAAAACAAGAAACAATAGAAGCGAACTAATCAAGGAGAGAAGCAACATAGAACTAAGGAGAAATTTCCTAACCGTGAAAACAATCAACCAGTGGAATGGTTTTCCTTGAGATGCTGTGGGTGCTTCATCACTGGAGGTTTTCAAGAAGAGACTGGACAGTCATTTATCTGAAATGGTATAGTCTCTCCTGCTCAAGCAGGAGGTTGGACTAGATGACCCCCAAAGACCCTTCCAACTCTGTTATTCTGTGTTCTACTTAACCCAACATTCCAGCGGGTTTCAACTTTCCACTTTCTTAGAAATCCAGCTCAATCAGAGGATAGATCTGAAATGTAGAAACAGGACTGCTCTGTATTGTGTATGTTTATTATGTGGATGTTTTGACATCCACATAAACATTTATTACTGTCAATATTTTATCAAACATAATTTATTGATTATATGGCATCAACTTTGCGTCAACTGTTAGCAAACACATAGATGAGAGTGAAGGTTCGTTCCCCAAGCTTGTGGGTTGGTTCCCGAATGTTTCGTACCAGGCTGGATAACATCTTCAGCAGAGTTTCGGGGAAGATGCTGAAGATGTTATCTAGCCTGGTAGTGAAACGTTCAGAAACCAACCCATGAGCTCAGGGAACGAATCTTCACTTTCATCCTACATCCGAGCTACAGATATTCGCCACTATTGCAAACATAGGTAAGATTTTCTCCAAGACAGTCTGTCTCAAACCAGGTCCTTCATGTGTTCCAATGGTGCCGCTGTCCATCCACATTGCCGCTTCTTCTCTTTCCTACCACCGTTCCCAGCATTGGAGGCTTCTTCACATAATGTGCCTGAAGTAAGATCATTTGAGCTTCATCATTTGTGCCTTGAGTGAAAACAGTGTGCTATTTCTCATAAAGATCCTGTTTGTGCAAAGGAAATGAATGCATTGTAGTCGTATAGGACAAATACAGTTAACAATTGGGGTTACTCCAAACCATTCAAGAGCCAAGAGAGCTCTGTTTAGCCCTGTGCTACCCAAAATCCACTACTAATGTCATTGGGGCAAATCCAAATGGCACAAAAGGGCATTCAAGGTTTTGAGTGCTCTGCAACTCTTAATTAGGAAAGCTGTTATGAGCATGTGATGGGCAAAGAAGCAAAAGCGTTTCTTTAAAAGTGTCCAAAGAACAAGGGTAAAAGGCTAAGCTGTGTTCAAAACCAAAATGTGGTTCGGGATTTGGTGTTAGATGATGATGTTGGGTTCTACCAGGGATAGAGGTAGCTGTAGCTCTCCACAATTCTGAACATGTAAATGTTATTAGTTCTTTCTCTGCAGGTTTGGATTTGTTTTTCCCAGTGACATGGCACCCAGACATGTTTGGCCAAAAACTTTCTGGTACTTGGAGTACAAAATAATTGTGTCAGACCCATCATAGACAAAACCTGGAAAAGTCAGAAGGTTCTTTGCATCTGCATTCCACAATAAGCTATGTTGTGCATGCTCATCTGGGTTGCTTTCGAGCGTTGTAATACCCGAGAAAGCGAATAGGCTCTTCTGTCTTGTGCTGTATAGGCAGTCAGAGAGAAACAGGAGACTGGGTGTTAGAAGTGCTGAATGTGTCCATGAGGAAGGGGATGATGAGGCTTTCCTTGAAGGAAGTAGTAATGCACCTTCTCCTCAAGAAGACAGAGCAACTGTTGAGGGATCTGGGTGAACAGCTTGCCTTCAGAAGTTGTGGGTGCTTCATCACTGGAGACTTTTAAAAAGAGACTGGACAGCCACTTGTCAGAAATGGTATCGGGTCTCCTGCTTGAGCAGGGGGTTGGACTAGATGACCTACAAGGTCCCTTCCTATTCTGTATTCTGAAGCAGAGTATGTGGATTCCTTCTGGTTGAGAGTTCTGATCTAGGCACAGGATGGAAATCTCGTTAATTCTTCATAGATGGAACTCAGAGATGGAATGTGCACTTCTCCTATTAGATCTCAATGGAGATTTAATAAACTGAAAAATATAATAGAGTTGGAAGAGACCTAGAGGTCTTTCTAGTCTAACCCCACACCTCAAATAGGAAACCCTATACCATTTCAGAATATGGTTGTCCAACTTTTATTTATTTTATTTATTTTAACACATTTTTATACCGCCCTCTCCCGAAGGACTCTTTAAACTTCTTCTTTAAAATTTTAGGATAAAATAAATCCCCACCTTCTGTCTTATTCTATATCTATATCAAGAAAGACAAACTGAGATTTTTCTAATTATTATTTCAAGCTGCCTAGTGATTTGTTACGCAGGAGTGCATCAGCTTCCCTCCTCCTTTTTTTGTAGGGAACTCTTCAGTTTAAAACTGTTTTGTTTTGGGTTTTTTTGCTATGGGGAAATTATTTGAAAGTATCATCTTTGCAAGGTTTTCAGTTGATTGGTTTTTCTATTTTGATTATGATTTTGTATTTGGTCTTCTCTTTGTAATGGAAATACAGGGAACAGGTTTAATCAATAATTAAAGGGCATAAAAGTAAACGTAATATTGAAACAAAAGATCATTGCACAAAATACATCACGTTTGACAATGGCACTCCCCCCTGAGCTCCTCCTCCTGACTCACAAGTCCTGCCCAAGTAGCAGGTGGAAGCTGTGGCTGGGGCAGGGGGTTGTACAAATTAATCTAATGTGCCACTTGGGCCCTTTCCTGGACCTGGCGGCCTTGCTCACAACCACTTGTACTTTAGTCACCTCCCATTTGGATTACTGCAATGCACCAGGGGTGGGTTTCTACCGATTTAACAACTGGCGCACGCATTCCATTTGCAAATACCAATACAACAGCTGATGGTCGGCAGTCTAAGCAGGTGACAGGAGGCAATTTCGCTGCCGTGCGGATCAGCTGGCCTTCAAAAAATAGCAGAAAAGGCACAGAATAGCTCAGGGGCAGGTGTGTGGGCCCAACTCAAAACTGGAACAACTGGTTCGCCTGAACCGGTAGTTCCATAACAACCGGTTCTCCCAAACTGGTGCGAACCGGTAGCAACCCACCCTTGCATAAACTCTACATGGCCGTTGAAGACCACTTCTAAACTTCAACTGGTCCAGAATGGAGCCCCACACACAGTAATGGGTGGGGCCTAGATTTGCCCCTGTAACACTTCTGTTGTGCAGACTGACTTCTAGTTTCATTCTGGGTGCAATACAAGGTGTTAGTTATCACTTTTAAAGCCCTAACTGGTACAGGGCCAGGTAATCTGCAGGACCCCTTTCCCTAAGGACATCTACCTATCCTACCAGATCTAGGGGGGCACATTCCTAGTCCCTTCCCCTAAATATTGCCATCTGATGGGAGCTAGGAAGCGTGCCTTTTCTATGGCAGCCCCCTGTCTTATGGAACACTCTTCTTCTCTCTGATGTTGGGCAGGCCTCTACTTTCCTAACCTTCCATAATGCTTTTAAAAACTGGCTTTTTCCTGAGGTGCAGGGATAGAAGACTGTATGACTTGGTGCCAGATTTTTGTTTTAATGTTTTTAATGTGCTTAGTTTTATAGGTTTATTATGCTTTTTTAATGTTGTTTTTACTTTGAATTGGGAGCCACCCAGAGTTGGTTATAAAATGGGCAGCTGTATAAATGTTTTAAATAAATATGCAGATTGGTATAATGGCAAGTAACTTTCTAGATAGCAAAATCGAAAGAGAGTCCTCACAAAACAGTGGGGCAGAATTCAGATTGGCTCAATTTTGTCCATAAAAAAAACAATTATTTGTCTTAATTGATTTGATTTATCTTTTGTAACTATGCTTTCTTGGTATATCTCAGCCTCTCAAAGAAACCGGCAATTGAACACCAATGTAGCATACTTTATTGGGTAATTTCTTCCCCGCCCTTTGAACCTGGATGATCTCTAAGATAATTAATATAAAAATAACTAAATGATCTAAACAATAATACAGATAATTTTAAAAAAATCCCTACATATTTTCTCCTTCTTTAGAAAAGTATTTTTCTTTCCAACACAGCTTATTTTCAAGTTAGCTGTTACGATCGGAGCTTACCTTTTCTCCTGCTAATATGAATTAGAGAACGGGCATATAAACTGGATTATTATGCATCTTTATCAGACAGAATGAATAATATGGCCAATGGGAATGAACAGAGCATTTTGAAAATTCCTTCCCAATAAATCTTCTGTACAGCTTCTCTAATCTCCAGATCTGATTTTACTTTACACGAGTTTACCTATTTCAAATGAAAAGAAATCCACACATCTTTAAGTCACTGAAGTTAAAAATGACTGTTCTATTTCAGTGTCACTTTTAAAGAAGGTTCTACTCTCCAGAACAGTTTGAACATGGTCTACGATTATCGTGACTGTGCCAGCATCACTGCACAGAACAAAGAGCAAAAAAAGTCACTGCTCCGCCTCAAGCTACTGCAAGTCTTGAAGAAGTAACATTCCACGCAAAGAGAGATAAAATAAATTACTTGCACACACTTGCCTGCATCCATATACTTAACTTCCTAATGGATACATTTGTTGGGGCATTATACAAAATCTGAGCTATTCCTATAATAGGTAGCTTCAAAGTTGCCAAGCCATCTTTCCTCTTGGAAGACCTACTAGCTGCTCACAGTCGGGCCTTGTGTGGTAGAATTCTTGTCAATGGAAAAATGAACCTTTCACAAATTCACGCGGGTCTCGGTGTTCAGAGATCAGACAGAGTCTAGTAGCACCTTTTTCCAACTAACACATTTTATGAGATTTCATAAGATGTGCCTCACTTTGTCAGATGCATAAGCTCACAATGTCTTTTCATAGTATATCATATAACATGTAATAGGGTATTTCAATTGCCATGTTACAGCTGAATATTCTGTATATTTGTTGTATTGTGCACTATACATTATGAAATAATTCAAATGAATTCAAGTCAAAGGTTCAGTCTTTATTTTTAATATATATTCGGCTCTAGTACATTGGCAGTGTATCTCAAAATGTGCTCCAAGAACCCTTCAGGGCTCTGCAAAATTTATCAGAATTATTTGCCAGTCTATGCTGAAGAATAATACAATATATAAATCCCATCAAACAATCATAAGAAGCAGTAGTGGCAGTGAATGCATCACCTTTAGATTTTTACTAGACAATCCATGATCCTTGGGGTCCTTTTTTCAGAGATATTTCCATACTAGATTGCTCATTGCCTTCAATAATGGCAGAGCTTCTAATAACTGGGAAAGTTCTTAAAAATTCAGGAGCTACTCAGAGATGTATCTGCCTAGAAAGTAGCCCATGTTGAAATGTATAGCACAGGGGTCTCCAAACTTAGCAACTTTAAGACTTGTGGACTCCCAGAATTTTGGGAGTTGAAGTCCACAAGTCTTAAAGTTGCAAAGTTTGGGGACCCCTGGTATAGCACAATCAAACGTCGGAAGTTGACCACAGAAAATGTTTTACAGCTTTTATTATTATGTCATAAAATACTTTATGATAATTTGTGTTATAAAATGTTTTATAAAAATTGCCTAATTTCAATTCCATGGGAGTTGCAGCCCCTGGATTTTGGATGTATTCTGTAGGTAGACCTATTAAATATCTTGGTTGAAACAATTTTGCCCTGTGATGCATTTTTTTGTCCAGTTAAAGGTTACAGACATTAGAGTTTTAGTAGTACATATATATTTATTATGTATTTATTTATTTATTAAATTTATATGCCACATATTTGATTGTTGAAGCAATTCTGGGTAACTTGCAAAGTAATGGAAAGATAATATAAAATGATTAAAATTAAGAGTATTTATTAATCTCTCTTAATTTTTAGCCCTTATTTAAAGAGTAAAAAACCATTATAAATTAAAAGAGATTAAATAGAGATTAAATGATTGAAATAAAAATATGGTAAATATTAATAAATACTGTAAAACACATACAAACAAAAGCTATTTTGGGATCCTCCACAATTTTTAAAAGTGGGGAAAGGTCCCCAGAGTAAAATGTTTAAGAAATACTGTCCGATGGTATAATGTATAAAAATTAAATACAAATAGAATTCTGAACCAGTGTTCAATACAGTGTTCAGATCCTGAAAATGCTACCTATCTATTTACAGTCTGGTATCAAACCATTCCAGATTCAGATAATTCAGATACTAGGTAAGGAGAAATTAAATGAAAGTTAAAATTTGCCATTCCAACTGGATTATTGGTTATTTTGAATAAGTACTTGTAACAAGTATCTGAAATTGTCGCGACAAACAATTCTCACATTGTTTTGACTCTCCAACAAACTTAGTATCATCCACTCTGTTTCTTCATATCTAAGACTTCGATACTCCCAAACAAATGCCATCTTCAATTAATGGAGCTTTATATTTGTATGTATTTGTGTATACAGTGTATAAATTAAATGGAAATTCACCTCATAGTAGGTACACCTTTAAATGATTATACACATTTTTTCCCTGCCTTCTCAGTTGGAATGTTGGTGACATTCTGTCCAATCATAATTCTTAAAATTTAGAACTGATGGACAATGTTCTGAATAGTGCTTCTACATGACTGGGAGGCCAATTCTTAGAAAGCCTTGGCTTGTTCATTCTCACACAAACACACCAAACACCAAACACCAAACAAACATAGCTGCTGAATAGTATGAACTTGCATGTCTAGATAAATATTCTGTAAGTATGTGTGTTTGTGAGGGATTTCTCATGAGAATGAAGCTATCTTTTCATCCCTTCTTTATGTAGGAATATCTAAATTGGAGCACGAGAAAGTTTTTCCAGACTTGAAAATGAGCAGACATATCAGTGACAAAAGAATTCTTAGAGTACAAAGCTATATAAAACGGAGAGAATTTGACACAACCTGGATTAAGGTTCCCTTTTATAATCTGGTGGCCTGGAGTTTCTTCCTATGAACTATGAACTATAAAAAGTAAATGAAAGTGGGCAATCTAAATCCTGAAATACCTGTTCCCAGGGCAGGATATACATCAGAGTCATGTTTCGTTTATGAGTCATTGCTTTTCAAATTGACTTGCTGTTTTGGGTTCTTATTTATCAACCCAGCACAGCCCCCACTTTCTTGGGGGAGATGCAGATGGTTCTTGAAATCTCACGTTTTACTATTTCTGTTTTCAGTCCACTTACGTGCAGTAGGCCGCCAATAGCACCACAGTACCAAGAGAAGTGGGTGAGGTGGGGTGGAGGACCATGCTGCTGTCTGATACCAGCCAGACACATCTCTACAGTACTTAAATTGTGTAACTCTTTACAGCTGCAGTCTTATACATGTGTGTTGTAAAAAATAAATAAATAAACTGCTCAAAACAAATTCTTTCCCCCCATTCCATGATGCAAAACATATCCTCCATCTTCAGAGTCCCTTCTGTTCATCGGAGATCTAAAACTAAGATGGGAAAACACATGATCAGTAGTCTCTAGAAAGCAGCATCACCGACAAAGCAATTTGGGTGGGAAAAACAGGCTAGAGAGAAGGAGAAATAATACCAGGAGAATGGGCTGAGGAATTATCACTTGATAAGCAAGTGAGCCACATGTTACAGTGCTGAGGGAAACATTGGTATAGATCAGCCCTAATATCACTTCTATACAGCCAAATTTTTTGCCTTGCTCCAGTAGGACTCATTCCTGGGATCAAGAAGTTAACCGGTGTTCTTTCCAAGCAGCCAGTGGGGTGCCCATCTTTTAATGGTTTTTGCAGCAAGGAAAAGACCAAAGGTCATCATGCTGTACAGCAGCTGTACTTCTGCTCATTGCCCAGGCTGGTGAAAGGGACAATGAGGGCCTTGCCTTTAGGATGGAAAGGGGACCATCTAAGGAGCCAGGGCAAGTAGTCCTCAAGGAGACTCATTGTTCTGTCCCATGCTCCAAACACCCGGACCGGCACCAGTTATAAAAGGTACAGTGTAGTTTTATTTAAAACAAACTCAAAGAAGCATTTCTTCTGCCCATATAAAATAAAAAGCTGGTTACCAATTACTTTCAGTCACTATTCAAAACACTTTCTGTGCCGAATGCCAAATGATAAGCTCACTCCAAAACAAGCTCTGTAATAAGGTCGCAGCACAACCGCTAGTCCAAGTCTGTTTGCAGAGAACCGAAGCTGGGAAATGCACTCCAGCACGCCAAGACAAGACACCGACCAAACTCTGTTCCCTGCAGAGGGGCTGTTCTCATCCACACCCCTTTTATTCCCTCTTGTGTGTGGTCCAATTAGTGATCAGCTGCAGCTCGACCTCTCCCCTTCTGGCGTTGCAATCACTGCCTTCTGCTGATTAGTCTCCTGGCACGTGCATCAGCTAATGGCTCCTCCCCACTATCAGCAGCCACCAGCTCCTGCTGACCCGTAGAGGGACCAGCTTCTATTGGCATGCTGTCAGCAGCCGATTCCTCCCTTTGCTCCGACACAGTCTCTGTCTCTT
>JANHJO010002009.1:233637-245475 GCA_032468235.1 Pseudoxyrhopus heterurus | reverse complement strand
CCAATCATTGATCCATTAAGTTAGCAAATACAGTCATCATACAAAAAGAGTTGGCAGCAGGCAATAGTGTGTTCCAAATCCAGTTATAAATCAAAAACAAGATGTACAGATATCAGAGTGAGACAGTTATAATACATGGCCCATATGATCAAAGCACTGAGAATTTGGGGGCATAAGGCAACAACAAGGCAGGTATCTGAAGATGTTTCAGTGGATCTTTCTACAGTTACTGGATTCATCAATGCATGTTACATCTAAGAAGCCTGGCCTCAGAATCTCATACTCTTGCAGGGTTCTTTGTTCTTTCATACTGCGGCATGGACATATTGTGTGAGTCAGTAAAACTTCTTTAGGATTTGAAGAAGTTGGAGAAATATGATCCAGTTCAGGTTCTGCCCTAGCAGAGCTCAGGTCTCTAGATCTCTGATAACTGCTTTCCTCTTTGTCTGCTGCAGACTTGGAGCTCTCATCATCATCTGCCACCTTGTTTACTGAGTTTTAAAGGTGCTTTTTTTTCAAGAGGCAATTGGACTTTCTGAAACTTACCAGAAAGTCCAGTTGCCTCTTGAAAAAAGCACCTTTGGGACAACCATGACCTGGATGACTAAGAATCTCCATTGACCTTATTTACTGAGATACCAGGGACTCAATTTGGATTTTCTGCATGCAAAGTAAAAGGTGCATCCACAAATAATGTGTACTCCCTAGTAGCAGATTAAAGAACGGCTCTTCCGTGCTTAGCTTTGTTCATGATAAATTACCATTTTTGTCCCATGGGAATTGTGCCTTCTGGGACAATACAGAAAACACTCCTTACCATCTGGCTCAGCAGGAATTACCCAGCTCTCTTATCCTGGCTTTCAAATTCTGCTTCCAGTCGTATTGGTACTTCAGTACCTCTTCCTTCTGGTTCCTTTTTCCTTCCCAACAATACTTGCTATGAAACCATGGCAGCTTTAATTGAAAACCTCACACTTGTTTCCAAGTGCAATTTGGTGAGATTTTGCAGCAGGTCTTGGAAAGTTTCAAACAATGGAATGGAATGAAAATAGCAGCAAGTCGAAAGAAGTGAAATGGATTTGCATTTCAGGCTAAGGCCTTTCATTCCCTCATAAAATTTACTGAAGTGAGGAAATTAGACAAGGTGGCAAAGCAGCAAGGGACGATGTGTGATTAGAATGTTGATAGGTATTTGCTTACCGTATATCCATTCCCTGCATTGCTTCTCATACCCATCACGTATGATTTCCGTTACTCTTGTTCTGTTCTCCTTCCTCCTCCAATTGTCTCCACTTACTTTAGCTGAGTAAGATGGTAGAAAGATGCTTCTGCCACATCTCATACCCAAAAGAGAGAATTTCCTCTATTTTCAGATCAGGAAAGGAAAGTACTAGTCTGATACCAGCAGCCAGAAGCAATAGACACTGCTGGGGTGTAACTTCTTTCTCTCTGGGTTTCCAGAGCAGGGTTTAATTGGGGACTCTGCTGGTTTGCTGAGTCATGTCTGTATCCCCCTTTTCCCATTGCTGCTGTACCCTAGCTGGATCGCTGGGTCTCCAAGGTACCGTACAGCCACTCTCACATCTTCCTCTGCCTGTTGGGCTGGGCAGGAAATGTTTGCACTTGGTGACCAAATTGGGAGTACAGATATTTATTTGGGGGTGGGGGGGGAGGACATTGATTGGGTGGAAAGGTCAGGTGCCTCTCACCATTCCACTGCCATGGCAACTCCATCCCCCTAATGACCCTTTTACATTAGGTCATAATTTGCTGCCATGGCAACCACTACCATTGTGGCCTTCACGTCTGTACAAAGGCCTCATTCTCAGCAGCTTCATGTATGTGGTTTCTACTATCCATTCTCTTGCCATGGCAATCCTGACCAAATTGTCCTACACAGCATCTGTCACAAAAAGAGAGAGAAAAAAAGATAAGGCTTAGCTGTTCCACACTAACAGCAATGCTCTTTCTTCCACTACAACATTAAGTAGTTACAGATAAACATCAAAATACTTAATGACGAATTCCAGGTAATTTCCCAGTTTGGGGCCTTATAGCCTCCTTAGTAACCATTAAAATTGATGGAAATTATAGTCCCACATCTAGCAGACATCAGATTACAGAAGATTGCCCTACAGTTATCTGGAAAAAATGTGGTTCATAAATTCTCACTATATGCTTCACCCCCATTCTGGTTTGATATCGATCTCCGGATATGGGAACTAAATATTATCTCAAACATTTTCTCTCCCTCCCTTGGAGGCTGGGCTGCCCAGTAGTTTTCCTGCCAATTACTATTGTGCTGTTGGCTGCCCCTTGAGTAATTGTTCATCTCACGCCATTAAGCTGTCACCTCATGTTGCTTACCCACCTGGTGTTTAATTCAAGCTTACATATGGTGAGAGTTAAATGGATCATTGTGAGTCCTCGGCCGTTATCTCCCGACTTTGCATTTCATAAAATGTTCCCACCCCAGCATGGTGCATGGCTTGGATCTGTAGCACTTGGGGCCTGCTTAATGGGAACAAGGGATGGGTGTCACCTATAAAGGGCAGTGACTTATCACCAGCATCTGTGTCAACTATAGGTTGCTTTTAATAGATGTGCAACAGAGAGAACTTTGGTTGGTAATGGTGTGGTGTTTGGGTTATTTTTCTCCATTTCATTGTAACCTGGAGCAGTGGCCGATTATGTTTAAAATGTTCTTTTTGTGTGATTTTTGAAAGGCCTCCAAGCTCTGCTACTTTTCACTCTGGCATTCCTCAAGACCAGCTCCACAGGATCTTTCCATCATGGGTTTCAGAAGTAGGGCAAGAGTAAACATAAAGCTTTGTTCTCGCAAATTGAGATGTTGGCTTTGAATATGCCCTTCATATTTAGTCCTGAGGGGTGTATTCAGACATTCCTACAAAATCTGATACAAGGGGATAAGAAGCGATGTAGTAGTTCCCCTCTAGAAAAAAAAATCATGCTTCTGAGGTGTGAGATTTCCAGGCAGATCAGATTGGGTAGAATTAGCACATACTGTGTGTTTTTCTGGAAAGGGCAGAATGTGAGAAAGCAGAGCAGAACCATCTTGGGATTGGAGGCAAGAGCAGATGTTTCAGGTCTTGGGGAATGGAGTTGTGGCTACCTCCGTCCACTTCACCTTCATTACTCTTCTTCCCCTTTCTTGTCAACTTGGGGCTCAGCTGGTTCGTGACAATGCAGATCTGCGTTGTGAGCTTCCTAAACTGGAGAAACGTCTTCGGGCTACGGCTGAGAGAGTTAAGGCCCTGGAGGGTGCACTGAAGGAAGCCAAGGAAGGGGCAATGAAAGACAAGCGCCGCTACCAACAGGAGGTAGACCGCATCAAGGAAGCAGTGCGCTACAAAAATAGCATGAAGCGCAACCACTCTGCACAGATTGGTAAGTAAACAAATTCTGTAGTTTGGGGGTCCATTCTTGGTGAGCATGGAGACAGTTCTCAGTGTGGCAGGTATATTATTGATATGTGTTCTAGGAAGGAACAAATATCTTTTCTACTTGGCTGAATAAGTGTATTCCAGGAAGTCATAATGTAGTATTTGATAATGCTGTGCAGTACTTTCGATTCAATTTGGAAAAGGTAGTTTGGAAGATGGAAGTGTCACTGCTGCATCAGTCTGAAATTTCTTAAAGCAACCTATCATTTTCCACAGAAGTTTCTGCTATAGGCACATGATCCTTAAGATTTTACAAGTAGTCGACTTACAACTGTTCATTTAATGACCATTTGAAGGTACAACAGTCTTGGGAACAGTGCTTTACAGTTCATAAACTGGATGTTGTGAAACATCACACATACACACCCTATGATCATGTGACCATGAGCTGGGTGCTTGGGAACTTGTTTGCACTTACAACTAGTTGCCAAGCGCCCCATGATCATGTGATCACAATCTGCAGTCTTCTCTGCCAGCTTTCCCAGAAAATCGGTAGGGAAGCTGGCAGGGAAGATTGCAGGCTGCTATCACCTACCATAGAGTTGAGATTCCTTCTATGCAGAAAGCTCTTTGAGAGCAAAAGGGCTGCCAGCATGGAGCTGAGATTCCGTTCCCCCCCACACATACACCACCTGCAGGCAGACCTTTGAGAGCAAAAGGCCTACCTTCCAAGGGTAGGAGAAATGGACCTCAAGATTCCAAAAATCCCAGCTCCTTTCCGGCAGGCCACTTCAGTAGCATCCTTCCATGCATGGAGGGGAGTTAAACTCTTCCAATGGGGTGGAGAAACAGAACTCAGATCCTGAAAATCCTAGCTCTATGAATGAATGAATGAATGAATGAATGAATGAATGAATGAATGTATGAATGAATGAATGAATGAATGAATGAATGAATGAATGGTGTGTATGTGTCTATGTACACACACACAAAGTGACCATACATCCTTTATTATAATGGATAGTCCTTTATTTCAGAAAGCTTTTCTTTAGATTTATTTATTTATTGGTTTTGCTTGAGCTTTCCTTTGTAAAAAGTTATAAACAAACAATATTATAATCCTTATGAGTATCTTTCAGATTTTTCCCTTGTTCAGTTTGTCCTTTATTCTTCCAAGAAAATACTGTATGGTTTATCTATGACATTTGTTTCCCCTTGCAGCAAAACCAGTGCGACCAGGGCACTATCCAGCTTCATCCCCAACCAATCCTTACGGTGTCCGTAATTCTGATTGCATCAGCTACACCAATAGCCTCTTCCAGAATTATCAAAATGCCTACCTGAATTCTGGCGGCACTGTGCCTGACAGCTAGTGAGTATATTTGACTTCTGTTTCCGTTAGTGCAAACTATGATTGGCTTAAGCAAGCTTCCTAGATGAATCTATCAGTTTTTCAGGAGGCAACCTGAAGAACATTTTGCTCCATAAATCAGACTTGAATATGCCATCATTTCATTTGACTTCATAAAATCTGATCTAAATCATGTCCTGTCCTAGCTATTGGTTGGTTGCAAAGAGTAAGCCTAGGCCAACTGCAAATTTTGGGGAGTCTGGACTCTGGAATTCTAAAATAATTTGAATGTGCAAGATCCATTATATATTATCATGTGGAGAAGAAGTCATGCCAGAAGAATGAATTACATCAAGTCTGAGCTGGAATATAAATTACTTACCAGATCATTACAATCTTCACACACACACACAGGAAAAAAAATAACTGGCGTTAATAACAAAACATTAAAAAAAGAGACTGCTATGTTTGGCTATCATTCAAAGGTACAAGATTTAAATTGGAGGGACACCTTGATTCCTACTATAGAAAGAATGATTGCAGAAAGTGATGGAGTTGGCTGAAATGGCAAAACTGACTACTCTGCTCAAAGAAAAGAACATAAGCATTTTTGTCTCCACATGGAAACTGCTTCTGAACTTCATGCTTGATGTGGAAAAGAATGAAATTTTGACTTTGGGTTCATTAGATTGATAGACTTTTGCAGAAATAACTGGTTCATACTATTATGGTAAAAACAAAAAGTTGTGATTATTTTGATAATGCCCTTTTCAACAGTAACAGAGAGAGTTGGAAGTCAATGTTTCTTTTTCTTTTTCTTTCCCCATCCTTCCTCACTTTTCTTTTCCCTTTCCCCTCAGTGTCCTCTTATTTGCTTTTGTATTTTTTGTTTTATAATACTTTATAACTTAATAAAAATGTTTTTGGGAATTCAGATTTAAATTGGAGAATCAGGTACATGTTCATCCACATTCAGGATTTAATGAGATGACTATTTCCTAAACTTGCCCTCTTCAGATTAAATACCCTCCCCTGGAATTTAGTATTACTTTTAGTAATTTGAATACAAGATCTTAATAGTCATTGATTTCCTACACATTCTTACTCGAAAAGCTTTTTAAAAATCATTTTGACACACAGATCTTCTCTCCCCAGCTTTTAACGTCACATTTGGCTTCAGGCGTTCTCTGTTCTATTACAGCAGAATGATCCCTAGAAGTTGCCCTCAGCTCTAAGCTTCAGCACTGAGCCAAGTGGAATAGAACTGAGATAGCTAGGCACCTATGGTCCTTTTAGCATGCATAACCTAGTAATGTCCATTCATTGCTTATATATCCCCTTTCTTTTTCCATTCATGCAGCTTTACAAATGCACCTTCCAGCAGTGGAAGCAGCTCCTCCACCGCCCCTCTGACGTCCTATCAGAAGCTCAATATGGATAATGGTAGGATACTGGGAAGAAAAACAAATACGCCCTTAGGGAGAAGGGAGGGTACCTCTTGCTTTTCTCTTTGCCTAGACTGGGTCTATCAGTAGCTTGAGATCATTGCGGCCCCATTTAAAGGATCCACTTGGTGAGCAGGCAGAGTCTTTATAATGGAAGTCTGTTCTCACAGCCCACTATTTCTTGGTTTACAGTCAGGGATGTGGTGCATGGGTTCTGTCTTACAGCAAACAAATGGGACAGGAAAGCTGTAAAGCAAAGAAAATAAGCTGAGAGATGGTTAGCTCGGTAGAAAATACTTCGGAATAAGTCTCCTTTGTGGCTATCTTGTGCATGAGGTGCTGGTAGGTTTATGTTTAAGTTTCAGTGAGGCAGCACTTTCCAGGCAGAACACACACACACACACACACACACACACACGACACTGCTTGCCCCTTCATCATGTGCTCTTCTCTGAACTGTAATGCTTTTTTTTCTTTCTTTCCCTGTTCTTCCACTGGACGGGTGCACAGGAAATGCCACAGACATCAATGATAACAGGTGAGAAGCTGTATGGAAGGCGATTGCCTAGCCATTGGATCAAACCAGTTTTCTTATTTCTTCAGGATGGCTAGTTCCAGGGATAAGTCATTGTTTATATATATATATATATACAAAAGTAGGGAGAAAGCATTTAGCAGGGAGGGAAAGTTTGAGATACTATGTGTTCCCTTTTCCTCTGCTGTAGAAGTGATCTGCCTTGTGGTGTTGAAGCTGATGAGCAAGCCAAGCTCTTTCCCTTTCACCAGGAGACTGCAGCCAGCTAATAGCTAGTATCACCACCTGCCCAGAGCATCTAAACACACCATCAGGTACAGTCCATCATATGCTCTCTATCTCACCAACTTTTTATTGGATCTCATAATATTTCCTCTTCCCAGGACTCCATCAGATTTGCCCTTCAGCTTCCTCCAGCTGGGTAAATATTTTTCTCGCAAGATTTGCTAGATACCTTTGAATTAAAACAGAATAAACTCTGTCTTGCACAAGGGTTATAGGGCAGGTCCTTGCTCCTTCCCTACAAAATCCTGTTTGTGAGCTTCCAGGAGTAAGTATTCTGGCTGGCTGTCACCAAATCCGTGGACTTAAATGATTCAACAACACTCATTTTATCTCTGTAAGAACTACGGTGAACTAAATGCAGAAAGCTTCCTCCTTAGTATTTAGCTGGAGAGGAGCTTGTATATTAAGATCATTTCTATTGACTTTTCCCTCTTCCCTCTTTTCCTCATCTTGTAGTTTCTAAATGGGATGGAAGCCTCACACCTGCATGCTGCAGCCGGCTTTCCTTGACTTCTGCTACAATTGGCCCTGTCCTTGTGTCCTGCTCTCTCCGTGTCCTGCATATTTATCAGCTGCTGCTTCACTCTCACTGTTTCTCTGTCTTACTTACTTAACTAGAGAATAATGTATTCCCTTATCTCTTTGGATCCCTGCTCCTTACTCCAGGAGGACTCGTGCCTCTCCTTTCCTGCCTCAGTTGCCTTAAGGGATGGGCTGCCAGGGAAGAACCTAGATGTAGAAGCACTCCTAACGTGCAAACAATTCTTGCCGAAGAGAAAGGGCATAAGGTATTTCCCACATGTTGTAATGACCCTTGACCTCCAGTAGAACATCACCCACCCCAATATCTTTAGGTCTTACTGTAAGAATAGAAGTTGAATACCTCCAAGTACGTAGGCTAGAACTGTTGTAGTGTATGTATTAGCTGACTTTCAGATAAGGCCTAGAGCTTTAACATCTAGTTCTTATCCTTTGGGGTAATCCCCAAAGAATATAAAATAGTGGCAGCTAGCTTCACCTTTAGGAGTTTCCCGTGATGCTTGAGCCTCAGCCCTTATGGACTTAAATTTCCCATTTTTCTTAGGTCGCTATGGCACTTCAGAAATGGCCTTGGGAAGTCTTCTACAGAAAGGAGATCCTGCTAGTCATTTCCTTCAGTTGATACAATGTTAGGAAGGCTGCCTATCCTGAGCAGTTATTGTTTCCTCAGTGGGAACAGAAGGTTCCAATGGGTGAGGACTTTATCAGTGGGGACTATAACTCCTCTACAAGCCAGCAACATGGCCTCAGGAATACAAGTGGCCCCATTTCATTCTGTAAAGGGGAAACTAGGTAGTAGTTTTGCTTTTGCAGGGGCAGGGGCAGGGTTACAGACTGCAGAACAGACCTGTTGGATTTGACGGGTAAATTCTCTAGCAAGTCCTAACCAACCATAACCACTGCATATCTGGGGCACAGGCTGGAGCCTGATGATTCTGTAAAGTGAAACAAAAATTAGGCTGCTATCGACATATTTTCAGTTGTTCCCTTTTATTATCTCTTGATAGCTGGCTCAGGGGCCTTTCATTTGTGCTCCCATGTGTATATTTTGAGGGAACAGTGAGTCCACTGCACATCTTTAACTTAATGTCACCACTTCTGAGTCAATAGGACAAACAGGGTTGGGGGACAGGGAAAGTGGCTTTTGCAAAGGATTGCAAGCCTCTTTCCTGTCAAATTCTTAAAACAGCAATAACCCTGTTTAAACTGTCTTCTTGATGGTTGTTGACATCTTGTCATTTTATCCCTGTCTGCTCAGATCACATCAAATGTTGCATGTCAAGCTATTCAAAAGTTTATTTAAAAAAAATAAATGAAGAGTTAAAAAAAACAGGTTTGTGTGCTCTGTTACTGTGTCTATAATAAAAATTCCTTTAGGTGAAACTCAAATCCTCGTGTGACTACATGGACATATCCATGCAATTTCTTGGCAACTATATAAAAGAGCTGTGTAACGTGAGGGTTTTTTTTTTTTAATTTTCCAGTCTAGTCTATGGAATTTCCTGGCGATCTCCCATCCAAGTCTAACCTGGTATGAATGTGCTTAGCTTTCAAGTCATCCGCTATCCATTAAGACTGGAAAAAAATGGGGGAGGGAGGAATATCTGCAATACATCCTTATGAAACAATTAAACTAAAAGTTTACATAATAAGATTGCTGCTGTGGATATCAGAAAAAAAAACCAGAATGGGTGGTAAGGGAAAAGACCAGTAGACTAATTACTGAAATATTATGAGTTAATTCTCAGTACACTTTATCACCATAATAATGCTTCCAAACCATGCATTTCTGCTGACCACCCCAAAATAGGATATTATACAGCTGGTATAATATATTTATTTATTTTATTTTATTATATTTGTATGCCGCCCGAAGGACTCTGGGTGGCTCACAACAGTATAATATAAAACAATATAAAAACAATACAAAAAATGCATTCTTGTAAAATAAAATAGGCAACACACTCCATTCAATCTAGACCCCACAAGATCTTGTATTGAGTGAGGTCATCGGTCCCAGGCCTGCCAAAAAAGCCAGATTTTTACAGCTTTTCGGAAGGCCAGCAGAGTGGGGGTGGTCCGGACCTCTGGAGGTAACTGGTTCCAGAGAGCCGGGGCTGCCACAGAGAAGGCCCTCCCTCACGGCCCCGCCAGCTGGCACTGCTTGGCTGACGGAACCTGCACGAGGCTGACCCTGTGGGATCTAACAGGGCGCTGGGACACGTGTGGTAGGAGGCGGTCTTGAAGATAGCCTGGCCCTGAGCCATGTAGGGCTTTAAAAGTGATAACCAACACCTTGAATTGCACTCGGAGATCAACAGGAAGCCAGTGCAGCTTGCGCAAGATTGGTGTTATGTGGGTGTACCACAGTGTACCCACGGTCGCTCGCGCGGCTGCATTCTGGACTAATTGAATGCAGTCCCTTCTCCCGTTTTGCTCTGATCTTACCTCCCAAATTTCAGCCAACCATACCTGCTTACCTATGGTGCCTCCCCCAAAGGAGTAAATAATGCTGGGGTTATAGAGAAGACGTGGGGGTGTGTGTGTGTGCGGTGGCCTAGAAGTGGAGTTCTCGCCTCACAATCAGGAGGCTGGGAGTCCGATCCTAGGTAGAGGCAGGTATTTCTCTCTCTGGGCACCATGAGAATATATCTGCCGAACAAAACTCCGCTCTGGTGACAGGAAGAGCATCCGGCCAGAAAACACTCAGCTCCATTCATTTGCCCAGACTCCACCCCGCAAGGGATGATGGGGTGGTTAAAAGAAGATGATTATAGAGAAGGCGTGGAAGATTGGACCCGGCTACAGGCAGCGCTTTCCAAAGCTTTTCCATGGGGGGCTTCGGAATACAATACAGGGAAGAGACGTGTCGGCTTCTTCGCGCTCCTGGTTTCATTGACACTGCTGGGCTGGTGGAGTGGGTTCCCCTTTCGCCCTTCGCCTGGTCATAGGCAGAGAGGGAGTCATCCGCAGCGCCGTGAGAGCAGACCAAATTTGGCTGAAAGATTCAAGGGAGGTGCCTGGCAAGATGGTCTCCGGATCCCCAAAGTGGCCTGAAGGAAGTCGCCAAGGCGAGGGAGAGCTTCGAAAATGGAGACCCAGAGAGAGGAAACAGGTTCCTAGATGTTGTTGGTTGTATGAATTCCCAAGCACCAAGAAAGACAGTCGGACGGCTTGCCTGGCCTGTAGAAATCATGGGCACTCCGACACCGGATGTTTTTAAGAAGAGTAGAGAGTCACTTATCTAAAATGGTATAGGGTCTCCTGCTTGAGCAGGGGGCTGGACTAGAAGACCTCCAAGGTCCCTCTCAACTCCATTATTTTATGTTCTAATTTCCTGACAATTAGAAAACATTCATCAGTGGAACGGCTTGCCTTCTGAAATTGTGGGTAGTCCATCCCTGGAGGCTTTTAAGAAGAGACTGGACAGCCATTGGTCTTGAATGGTTATATAGGTTCTCCTGCTTGAGCAGGGGGCTGGACTAGAAGACCTCCAAGGTCCCCTTCCAGCTCTCTTCTATTCTACAGGCGAGCAATTGCTGCTTCCCGACGGAGTGAAGTATTCGTTGGGCAAGGAAACCGAGGGTTCACGTTTCCCAGGTTCTGTCTTCTGGAGGCAGAGCAAGATAAAGGTGTCTTAAATTGGTGCCACCAAGGAAGCCACGTTTGAAAGCAGCAGCCAACGGCCTTGCAAATCTTGCTTTGGGGTCAGGAACAGCTTGAGGGATGGATGGATGAAGCTGGCAGGAGGAGCTGAAAAGGGCCAGTCGGAAGGTTTGATGTTCCCCCAAAGACGTATAGATCTTCCATTAGGACTGGACACAGACGTGTCTTCTGGAATTCTAGGACAGTTGTGCGTGCTGTAGAGCAGGAACTAAGCTGGTAAACCAGAGATTTCCTTCCTTCCTTCCTTCCTTCCTTCCTTCCTTCCTTCCTTCCTTCCTTCCTTCCTTCCTTCCTTGGCGGATCTGTAAACCCCTTTCTGTTTTGGGAAGACTATTTCTCCTTCAGAAAATGATTTGGGTGGGTGGGGGAAATAGGATAGAAAAGCAGTATTACTTCAGCTTATGTTCCTTCCATTGGGTGTGCGTGTGGGTGTTTGTGTGTATCGTGATTTAATTCAGATTTTATCAACCTGGGGCCCTGTGGATAAGCTGACACAATTGGAAGAGACTGCATTAATCTTTCTCGGCTAAAAATCAAGAAGGTTCGGGAGCAATTCTCTGTCCGCTTTCCCTAGCTCTTTTTTCCTGCCTTCCTTCCTTCCTTCCTTCCGTC
>JANHJO010002009.1:207576-222009 GCA_032468235.1 Pseudoxyrhopus heterurus | reverse complement strand
ATCAAGGCTCAAGGTCGACTCAGCCTTTCCATCCTTCCGAGGTAGGTAAAATGAGAACCCAGATTGTTGGGGGCAATTATGCTGACCTTGTAAACCGCTTAGAGAGGGTTGCAAGCCCTGATAGGCGGTATATAAATACAGTGCTAGTGCTATTGCTATAGCTAGATGAAAGTTTCTTTGACTTGAATCCAAAGATTGCTAAACTGGAAGGTTGTTATTATTACAGAAGGAAAGTTTCCCTTTTGATCTTCTCTTTTCCTGCAATATACATTGCTTAAAAAAGACTTCACCCTCCCCAAAAAATTGCTAACAAGGGTCAGGTAGCTGTGGGGGCAACAGGATCTCGGTAAAAAGATAAAATCTCTCTTGTCCAGTCTGGCTTTACAGGGCAAACATCAAGACTAAAAACCCTGGGTGATTATATTATTATTTGTTACTATCTTCTTCTAGGGTTTTTATTCCCGACTTCTTAGTCTGGGATTGGGATTTCCTAGTGATCTCTGGTATTAACTAAATATAACCCTCCTGGTTTCAGAAGTAGAAGAGAAAAGGGGGCATATTTTGTGTGCATTTTGTTATTGATGCATCCTAGAACAGCAAAAACATGTGCTTTAAAAACAAGCTTAGTTTTTGAGCTCAGCAGACTCGAATGTAAATGTAGACAACTGCAGATCTATGCATTATTATTTTTTGTTCTTGTTGTCCATGGAGCAGAAAATACCGACGCCTAGTTACAGTCTAAGGAATTCCTTGTTTATTCCTGAGATTTGAATAGGAACAGCCACTTGTGTTCTAGCTTTGCTTCATGCCTTGGGAGCAAGAAATGTATTTTTCAACAGAAAGCTCTGAAGCTTGACATTTAGAGAAACAAAAAGATTAATGATATTTAGTCTACTCTCCTGAGAAACAGTGATTAAAAATGTACTGTCCCCCACTAGGTGGTGCATTTGTCCTTTGGAGATTGTGGCCAGAGAGCTGTCTCGTCCAGAAATGTCTGATTATCCTCAAAGATGCGAATTATGCATTTCATCTTTCATATTTGTGTTCAAAATTTGAATCTGAAATTTGCAGGGAATCTTTACAAGTTTATTATTTATTAATAATGTTTATTATTGCCTTTAATAGCACTTAGAGTAAGTGCCAAGGGGCATGAGTGTTTGGAAACTGGATTTCTGACAGGCATGGGCTTTATTCTGAGATCAGCAACCATTTGCTTTCTGAAAGGATCTGATACCACACAGAATATGCCTGAACCTTTGACTGTCTCCACCATTACTAGGCTCCTTGAGAATTGTCACAACATTTTATAAGTTTTTTTTGTCACTGTTTTCTTTCAGTACATTGTGAAATGTCATGGGAGTACCCTCTTGCCCCAATTCTTGGGTATGTATCGACTCAGTGTTGACAATGAGGAGAGCTACATGCTGGTCATGAGGAACATGTTTAGTCACAGACTCACTATACACCGAAAGTATGATCTGAAGGTAATGGATGATGGAGAAGAAGCATTGTATGAATTGAGTCTCTGTTTATTCATCTCTTGCACGATGCTTACCTAAGTCATGTGAAAATGAAAGTACACCCCCGGTTTTTTAATGGTTTTACTTGTCAAGAAATAGTAAAAACCACCTGGTCTCTAGCAGTTCTTACAAGAAGGTAAATACAACCGCAGATGAACAATTTTTTGTTAGATGATTTTTTACTGATATGTAAAACCATAGAACTCAAAAGAGGATTTTTTTTTTCATGACTCTGCACGCTGGTGTATGTGGAAGTAGTTTTTATTTATGTGTTATTTGATTTTTATCCTGCCTTTATTATTATTTACAAGTAACTTAAGGCAGCGAACATATCTAATACTCCTTCCTCCTCCTATTTTCTTCATAACAACAAACCCTGTGAAATGGGTTGGGCTGAGAGAGAGAGACTGACCCAAAGTCACCAAGCTGGCTTTCATGCCTAAAGTAGGACTAGAACTCACTGTCTCCTAGTTCCTAGGCCAGTATCTTAACTATTAGACCAAACTGGCTCTCATTGTTTTATTTGTGGTTTAGCTCAATTATCCCCTGACACACTGTTTTGAAACAAAACACTCAGACAAATGGATTGACTCTTTACAAGGAAAGAGGTGGGCTGTCAGGAGTTTCGGCTCATTTCCCTGACTCAGCCCATATTCACTGCCATGTTCCAAAATTCCCAGTCATAGCTGTTTAGCAGAATGACACATGTAGCTTTAAGGAGATGTTGATTTCCAGATCTTTCTCTCCTGGGGAAGGGGAGGGGGAGGATGATACATGTGTGATGACATCATCAGGCAATTTCAGCAACTTATGTACCTGTAATAGACTAATACTAATATGTCATGGCATTTGCATAGTGACATCCTTGTCCTTATGTTGCTTTAGCATTAGTGGGTTTGGTGTGGATGCCACTGTCTCCATAACATCCCCTTCTCTCCCTTTGGGGAACAGAAGGGATTGAGCCAAGGGAGAAGCGCATAATTGATTTGGGAAACTGCCTTAAGTAGAATTTTGGTACCCAATCTCCTTACCGTGTAATAATCAAATTTCTCAATAAGGCATCCTCTTTTGATTATTCTGTAAAAGGGATAATCATCATATAGGAATAATTAAGATAAAAGGTCATTCAAATAGCAGCGTTTATTTAAAAAATAACTGCTGCCTCAACTGGCAGTGTCTTAAAATGGTTTTGTGTCACAAATTGGCAAGCAAGCATGATTTCCATCTGGTGTGAGACAAGGGCGCTCACAGAGTCGTTATTTAACAGTAAAGCCTCATGCTATATGTGCTTGGGTACATGCCTCTGATCAAGCTTCTGCCCACTTAACTGCCCCCAGCCCCAGACATCTGGTTTTAGCCAAAGGCTTCACAGAGCTAGCAGCTGACACTATTTCTAACCACCTCTGTCCTTATCCATAACAGAAGGGGTAGTGCCTCTACCTGGGAAGAAGCACCATTCCCAAGTTCAGTGAGGTTTTATTCCTGAGTGAGTGATGTGGGATTGCAGCCGGGGATACACTTAATTCGTTCCATGAATCTTCTGCCACTGCCTGCCAGACTCCCTCATCATCCAGCCACAGTGTCTAAATTTAGATAATAAGCTCTTTAGGGCAAGGACTGCCTTTTGCTTATGTAGCTCTCTTTATGCATCATGGACTCCGGTGTCCTCTTCAAGAAGCAGATCACAATAGGTAGATCTGTTTCAAAGACAAAATCCTTCGAGAGTCTTTCCCCACCTCACCCCCCCCCCACCACTGCTGTATCCAGTCAGTTATTTTTAAGGTCAGAAATGAGTCCTCCGACCTAAAACAAGCAAAAGCATTCCCTCTGAGCTGTCTCTAGTCCTTTCTGTCACAGCTGAGTTAGGGTCTATCTGAAGAGGGATCTAGTTCTGCTCTGATAGCTGCCCATTGGAGAAGATCCATTCTGTTTTCCTGATAGTCTATTAAACATCGGTTGTTGCTATACAAGGTAGTCTTCGACGTACGACTGCAGTTGAGCCCAAACTTTCTGTTGTTAAATGAATCTGGCTTTCCTATTGACTTTGCTTGTCAGAAGGTCACAAAAGGCGATTTACATGACCTTGGGATATAGCAACGGTCATAAATATGAACCAGTTGCCAAGATCTGAATTTTGATCCCATGATCGTGGGGATGCTGCCAAGGTCATAACTGTGAAAAACGGTCATAAATCACATTTTTCAGTGAAGGATCACTAAATGAACTGTCGAGGACTACCTATATACTCCCATCTCCCATCTGCAGCAGCTTTCCTTGGGGGTCGTCCTGCAGAGCCATGGCTGGAGTGGGATTTTGGCTGATGGGTAACCAAAGCATTCTCTCAAAAGCCTGTGCTTCATTTCCTGTTCCTTGTCCCAAAGCCTGCTAAGGCAGCCTAGATGGCTCTGGCTGCGAAGTTCTCCCTCCCCATCTCCTGCCTCAGGATTGCCATGCAAGGGCCCCCTTCTCTCCTTGGGGAATTCACTCAGTAGAGGAATGGTTTCAAATGCAAGGTCGCTATTTTGTGCTGAAAAGCTAAGCTGGGAAAATGAGTTGGGTCATGTCCACGCCTCTCTGCCTTAAACCTGGCTACACATCATTAAATGCTGACCTAAAGCAAGTCCTCTCATACCAAGGTTATGTGGATAATTTACAAGCAGTGTTTGCATTCACAAGTGTTTTAGGAGGGCACTCTCTGTGGAGGGGACGGGGGGGGGGCTAGAAATGGCATTGCCACAAGGGGCTATAGCTCAAAATGCAGCCGGAGAATTGCTTGTTAGTACACATATACAGGGATGCAGATTAAATAATTTGTAGAGGCTGTTAATATATTTCTTGACTTCTTAAAATATTGCTTAACGTGCTGCTTACCCTGAAATTAATGCAAGTCCCAAAAGTCAAGTCAGTCTGAGAAGGATGAATGGGCAGAAATGATATGGCAGGGTGAGTGAATTGAATGTGAGAGATTTGGGCTGCTTTCCATGTATGCGTTTTTAATACTTGACCTAGTCCTCCATCAAAATTATCTCTGGAGTCTACAAGGGGTAGTGTTTTTCTTCTTCTTTTGAATGAAATTTGGGTCTCTAATAAAAGCCTTAACTATCTCAAGTGATACCTTTCCTCGCTTTAGATGCTCATGCTGCCAATATGTTTATAACTCTTCAGAAGGTTAGCCTATCTCCCTGGGAAGCTTTGGAGCAGGGAGCTAGATTTAATTTGTTGGGTCGTTTCTCTATTTGATGCCAAGGGGTATTGCAATTACTTTGCAGAGTATAGAAGCAATATAGTATAGCCTCTGCTCAGAAGGTTACATAAAAAGGTAATAAAGCAAATAGAAAGGCAGGGCAAATTAGCATTGTAAAAAGGAGAGACTGTGGGTGGGTATAGCAAAGGCCCCGAAGGTGTAGAAATTAACAAAGGCATTAGTGACAAGGACACCAAGGGGGTGTATCTTCACAGAAGGTTAGAGTGGGGGAAAAAGCAAGCAAGAGCAGATGGTCTGGGGGCTTCTCAGTTGGTGTTGATAAGATTATTCCACGTTCTGAGACATCGCAAGTATGTTCTATCGAGAGGGAGTTTTTTTAGAGAAGGCACCAAGTTTGGTGTAAATCCAGTTTCATGGTGGTACAACAATAGCATGTTGAATTTCTGACAAGGGAGCTTGCTTTTTGACTGCTGAAGTCTTTTTTTAAAAAAAAATAGTCAAAACAAAACAAAACCATCCACCATGGTTTTAGAACTCAGTGGATGAGATGCAGGTTCATATGTTGGCTTCATTAAGAGCCTCTGGATAGCTTTAATTAAGTCGTGTTTTCCCCGTTTCTTTTCTCCCTCCTATTAAGTAAAAAAAAGAATAAATGCCTGCCACATATGTTCCGAATGAATAAAGGATGTGATTAATCTGTATTGTGAAAGTGTTACACTGTGTCCCGTTGTTTTTTATGCTGCAACCCTTCCATTTCAGATCTGCTGATATACCAAAAATAAATGTAAACCAATGTGTTCAGGAAATGGTTGAAAACCTTTGCCCATTCAGTATTATTCTTACATTATCTGTCCTGCTAAAGATAGTTTTGCTATGAATAATGGTGGGCCTATTGTCGAAAATGGTGTTAAAGTCTTTATATGTATGCCTATTTTGCTGGGTGTCAAGAAATGACTGGTCAACTGTGGAGCCTCTGTAACCTTCTCATTAAATACTAGGACATACTTGGTGACTTGAAGGAATTGCTTTAAATATTGGAGGGGGAAGGGAGGACACACACACACACATACCCTGCAGGCAGAATATAAAACCACTATGCAAAGCACCATAAAGGTTCTTCCCCTCCTCCTTCAAACTATCCAGTCAGGAAATAACAGCCAATAGCATTGAAGCATTGGGATGAAATAAATGGAAGATACAAGTAAAAGAGGTTATAGAAAAGTGAGAGATTTCCTTACCAATTTCCTTGCCATCTAAAATGATAGTATTAATCATGAAACAATTTGTGGATTATATTTTTTAATTTGTGCACCTTGACATATAGTCATGCTAGCCATGTGATCATGAAAATGTTTTTGGACAATGCTTGCTCCCTCTGCTAAGAAACTTAAATGAGCACTGGCCCCTAGAATCAGACACAACTGGACAAGGGAAACATTTACCTTTATTTTTTAATCGACCGTGGTTATGATGATTTTATTTAATATATGACCCACTTTGGCAGTCCTTTGGAAGGTTTAATGTAACTCTTCATCTTCCATTGAGATTTTAAACTTTCTGATGTTATGAACCCATTTTCCCTCCCACTTTCTAATAATTTTGAGTTATATTAACACTTTAATTTGAAAGATGCTCCAAAAATACACACCTTATCTCATGTTTTCTAGACCGTAATCTTTATCTTCTTGCCTTTTTTAGGGTTCACTGATATCCCGTGAAGCCAGTGACAAAGAGAAGGTAATTGATGATTGTAGGTGCATTTTCATGTTAACCTGATATGGGTTGATTACACAACCCAACATGATATTATAGCTTTTTCTGTAGAAAGGTAATACAGATTATGTCTAAACATTATTGTTTTTATTTCATAAACCACAATTAGCTGAATTCATGCCCAAAGCTAAGCCAGGAGTGGGCAATCTCTCATTCTCTCTTGACTCCTGGAAGGCTTGTGAGAACATGGAATCAAAACTTAGCAGAAAAATGGCCCATCTCACTGGCATGATTTTTCCTTAATTTTAAGTTTCGGAGTGGGGAGGGTTGATTTAAAGATGGTAATGGTGTGCAGAAGGCCTCTGAAAACAAATTAAAAAGCTCTCATTTCCATCCTCAATCTCCTTCATTTGAGTAAATGGACTTTTTTGCCCTTGTTCCTTCTAATGGTATCATTATCACTGGAAGGCTTCTAGAAGTTCCAGGTCAAGAATTGAGTAGTAGGTACCTAATCCAGAAGGAGTCATCTACATTAATAGGATTTGCATGATCTAGTACACTACCGGTTGGACAAAGTACAGAATAATGGGTATACCTCGCTACTGGATAATGTTTCATGTAACCTATAAAATCGTCAAAAGTTGAACTTAATCAAGGGAGTCTTTGCTTTTTCTTAAAGCAAAGATGGATAACCTGCATCCCCCAAACTTTTTCTGGAACTGCTGGAATATCCTATTATGTGTCTTACGTTATGCTTCACTTGAAGTTGATGTAATTGAAGTTGACGTAATTTCCTACAATTTTAAAGTCAGAGACCTACAAAATCTAAAATAGATTTAGCCCCTTTATAATAAAAGAAAAAAGTAATAAAACTCTACATCATTACCCTGACACCTGGTATTTTCGTTTCCTCCTTTCTAGCTCTCAGCTATCACTCTTAAGCTTAAAGTGAGCTTTCTCTTTTGAAATATAAACACAAGGTGTACATAATAGAAAGGGAGGGAGATGGATGGATGGACGGACAGACAGACAGACAGACTGTACTATTTTAAGAACTTAAATGCAAAATCCTGGTATTAATGGGCACATAAAAAATGTGATATTGGGCAGAAATGCTACTTCCTGGAAATTATTTTAAGAGCAATTTCAAAATAGGTTAAGAATTACTTTTGATGTTTCTTAAACTGACAATTGAAAGGTATATGGTCCCTAATTAGTTTAACACTGCTATTGGTGAGAATAGAGCAGATATTTTCTTCTCTTTTCTGAGGGGTGTTTAAATATTTTTATCTCGCCTTACAATTACATGGTTTGGGCTACTTGCATTGATTTTTAATTGCCATTTTTTGTCTACCTTCCCACCAAGGAATGACCCAAAGTCAGATCATCAGTTTAAAAATTACACTGAAACTACAATACAATACATAGCCTATATATGGGGAAGACGCAATCCACAAAATGAAAATCTTTTATTCTATAGCACATGTACACATGAAACCTTAGCTTCATTTTAAAATTATATTGCCACTGTTTATTGCTTCTAGTTCTGTCTTCCAAATTTGGACTCAGCAAATTTCAGTTGAAGTTTGACTTGCTTCCTCTGCCTCTTTTTCATGCACTGTCTTCTTTTCCAGGGCAAGGAACTACCAACTCTGAAGGACATTGATTTCCTAAACATGAACCAGAAAGTGTACATCAGTGAAGAGGCCAAAAAAGACTTCATGGAAAAGTTGAAGCGAGATGTAGAGGTATTGTAGCTTTCTCAGCCTAATCTAGTATAACAAGAGGGGTGGTTCTGGGTCAGTAATCTAATGGGGCAAACTGTGAATGCTAAAGAGAGACTTTTAAGGGTAAAGTGGGCAATTTTTCATGGTTCAGTTGAGTCTGAGAAGGCGTTACTAATGGTAACCCACCCTACTGTTCTGATTCCCATCTTAATACCTTTTAAGGTCAAAAGTTAACTTTTTCTCTCTAGTATCTGTCAGCAAGTCAACTCCTTCCACCCTATCTCTAAATAACATCTAATGTTGTGCTGGTGGCATGGGAGCATTTGCAGCATTCCTGACCAGAAGCACCAGGGCTTCTTCCCTGGTCTGCGTCCTTCCTCTGGATTTGAGGCTGAAGAAGCCATAGTACTGGAATGCCATCTGTGCGGCACAAGGAATGATGCCATAATGGTTCCAACATCACAGACTGAATATAAGCTTTGGTATTGTCCCCCAATTCTACCTTACGTTACTTTACTGCTTCCTTCCCTGTTTCCCACGCTTGAGCCATTGAAATTGCCATCTTCCTACTGCAGGTTTCCTCAGAGGGATTTGACTGAATTTTTTCTACAGTTCCTCATAACTGATAATCTGCTTCTTTAAACTAACAGGCCGCCCAGCAATATAAACAGGAAATGTCCTTAAAAAGAGAAAATATTCTCAGTATAATTATTTGTAGGCAGATCCTTTTCTGACAAGTCATCAAGTCTTAGGCTTGGGAAAATTACAGGGACAGTAAGGTCATCCTCAGTCTGAGGATGTCATGAAAAATTGTATAGTTTGAGAGTAATCAGCTCTTGCTTCTGAAGAACCAGAAACTGTTCCCAAGCAGGCTTGATTATCCCTGAACATCAATCATTTGAACAGCTTTGTATTCTAAGGTTCCAGGTTGGCTCTGGAAGGCAATGGGGTACCTTTTTTTTTGACACAAAGAGCAAAGGGCTTTCAGTAACTATATTCAGTTTGCTCCAATCAACCCTGAAGGTCATTGATAAAGTATATATGATGGACCTTTCTTCCTCTGGGTATTTTTCCCTATATTATTTGCATATGTCAAAAAGCATTGGTTCCCAGGATATTTCTAGAGTTGTACAACATTCCTACCTCAGGAGGATTACATAGCAGCAAATCGCTTTCCCTCCATTCTTTTCATAAGCTAATTTGGGAATTTTTGAAGCTGCCTCCTAGCGTCTGAATTTTCTAGTCATCTAAGGTCGGATGGAGATTACATCAGCCCTGTCAAAGATGACATGTTAGAGAAGGGTGCTACAGAGTCTCTGTAGATATGGTTGATTTGAATGACAGGATATAATCGTATTGAGAATCAGGGAAGTCAGTGTACATAATGTTTATTGGCTGACATTTGTGTTATCATAAAGCCACACTCTTCACTAAAAACATTTTTCAATTTATGTGAACTTGTAATGGCAGAAATGTATAGAAAGCGCTTCAAACAAAATGTAATAGCGAAAAGGAGAAAGGCAATGGAAGCATTTAACTGGCCCCAGATTAATGGCAGGAAGGGTTGTTTCCATGGCAGAAGGAGAAGAAATCTAAGGTTCCCATGAGAATTAAAGTTCATAGCAACTGTTATGTACTGAGGTATTTATTCATTGTTTTCTTATCTGTAGTTCCTTGTTTTGCTTTTCTATTCTTTTCGGGCTTCTGGTATAGCAGCTGCATATATTTGTACTGTATTTATAACTTTGAGGGACAAATTCTGTTGTGAAAGAATTGTGGTTCAGCTCTCTGGTGGAGGTCTCAGACATCGATTTTCTGAATTGCTGGTCAACATTTGCACCCCATTTGCCATAATGAGGTGAGAATTGAGGTTAACTTCCAGCTCTGGAAAAATTTGCTCACAGCTAGCATTTCATCAGCTATTATATTTCCTTAGGGATTGAATCTGCAGAATTTAAACTACTTCTGCAGTGTGAGATTTTCCCTATTGGCCTTAATGACTGTTAATAGCATGTGATTTGGGGGGGGGGCGCTGCAGATGCTCAGTGTCTAACTATTAACCTCATATACCATGCAGCCTTTCTCCTTCATCAGCTCTGTTTCTCTCAAGTGTTCAAATTCTTCTTGCTCCAAGTTCAGTTTTACTGCTGACCCAAATCAGGGGACTGGTGGGCAATGGGCTTCTTGAGTTTTTTTTAAAAAAAAATGGATGAGACAATGGAGGTCACTTGGTGTCAGCCCCAAGGAACAAGCAGGCTGAAATCTTCTGCTGATCTAAATGAATGTCTCAGCCTCATGAACAATACACTGAATGTTTCTAGTGAAGTTGTAGGAGATGACCAAACTGGAGTCGGAGGGAAGATTCAAACGCATCATCATTCTGTTGACTCTTATCTACCACCAACTAGCTTTCACCATTAGTGGTTCAGATTCTTGTAGAGAGCTTTAGCTTACAATAAACCTAAATATGCCCCTGAACAGCCTGGACTCCTGATTTCCCTGCACTTGGTAGGAGTTGGCCAAACAAGGACAGGTCTTGCTTCTGTATTATGTTTCTGTTGTTGGAAGAAATATCCATCTGGTTCAATTCCAATCTGGGAGAAAGACACTGGAAACATGGAGGCTGATTGGAAAGATGGTTTAATGATGAAGCAGAACTACCAAGCACCAGGTTCTCTGGTGCAGCTGACCACATGGAGTTGAGAGTGAGGGGGTTTTATACCTTCTCTTGGGCTTTGAACTTGACCTTCCTATTCCTTTGCAAGAACAATGTATTCTATTGGCTGTTGTGACTCCCATGGGGCCATTTAGGGGTCATGTTTGAGCTAATTTTGGTTGAAGTTTGGAATGCTGATGCAATGAAGGGGCGTTGGGCAATTCCTATTGTGGCTGAGGGCTAATCCTACCTTTGGTCAGACCTTGCTGCAGGGAATTTTTGCCTTTGAATAGAGCTACCTAGATATTTGGCTTCTTTCAATAAGCTCTTTATCTCTTAAGTGCTGACATCTGCTGAGGGCTATTAAGAAAGGTGGGGGCTTGCTTTCTCACTCTAAAAAAACACATCTCTCAATTTCTCATCCAGGGAAATATAATATTTTGCCTTTTTTAAAAATATTTCTCAAAGTATTTCATTCTTCTAGGAGAGGGGTGGGCGCTAACTTTTTACGCTGGTTTTCCCACAGGCGAGACACAAAAAACTGACTGATAAAATTAAAAACCAGTACCTGGGAGTCACTCTGCAATAAATTGTGTGAGAGCAGCAGTGGAAATAAAAGATTGGTGGCAAAGTTTGTATCACGTGAACTTTCATTCCCTCATCCTGCTCAGGAGGGACCTTTAGCATATCAAGCAGGTGCCACTGCCACTAGCACTTTCCTTAAAAGGTAGACAGTAACTAAGATGTCTGTCACAAACATTAAAAAGAAAAGGAAAATTCGAGCGGGAGATTATATCATCTCCTTGTTGGGCATTTGCTATTAGTTGTGTGACCGTTGGCTTGTGTCCTTGCACCATCCCAGCTGTTAAGTCTGTAGAGAGTCTCAGCCATCCAGGTCAAAAAAAAGCACCTTTGGGACATCCCAGCTGTTAAGGGGATCCAGAGGGGTGTAAAGTCAAGACACCCATCTCCTATTTCCCCTTTTCTGTAGAGGAGACGGGTCCCTCTGCATTATCGTCGCTGACTCCAGTGGGCTCGCGGCATCAGAGTTATATATAGCCAATCGTGGCCAAGGGAGGCTGCGTGTTGCTCCAGGAGCCGATCCGGCACAGGAGCCCATAAAAACGGAGGGGATAGAAAGCAAGAAGGGAAGGGACGGTGGGTGGGGTGGGGGTGGCCGAGATTGATGGGCTCGGAGGCTCTGCCTACCGCACTGCCACGGGACGGGTGGGAGGCCGCAGCAAGAGCCCGCAGCCAGCCTGGCAGAAGAACCTACCCATCCTCTTTCAGGGCAGCGAAGGCGATCGCGAGTTCAGAAGAGGCGAGGGCGGGCATCGCGGGGAGAGAAGGAGGAAGGCAGGGGAAGAAAGGGAGAAGAGACCCCCACCCCCCCAGCCACTCATTGCAACCAGCGGCAGCAAGCTTAAACGGCGTCGGTAGCTGATCGGAGAATCTGGGCAAATATGGTGGCTGTTCACACTTCTCATTCTTCCTCCTCCGCCGAGTGGATCGCTTGCTTGGATAAAAGGTACCGGCACCTCTGCGGATGCAGCTGGATGGCGTGTGTGTCTGTGTGTGTTGGGGTGGGGAAGCTGGAGGGAGGGGCTGGCAGTACAGTAGCATGTGCTCGCATCCCCACCCCACGCATACACACATCACCCATAAAATGAAATTGCCACTACAATTATTTCATCTATCACGCGCCATGCATGATCTGGAAATTCGGTGTGTGTGTGTGTGAGAGAGAGAGAGAGAGAGGGAGGGAGAGAGAGAGAGAGAGAGAGATGGGTGGATGAATGGATGGATGGATGGATGGGTTGGAGTGCTCGCTCAGCATGGGAGAAGACAAGGGCTCAAGGGCTTTTTCTTTGGATGCCCAGAGGAGAGTTGCTTTACTGCCCTCTCGAGCATAATAAAAAACCCCACGGAAGGTATGGTGCCTATAAAATCATGCACCTTGAAAGCTAGTCGAAGGAGCCCTCCCTGGTTCTGCACAGGCCCGCCCTTGCCTGCTGCAGGTATCCTTCAGGGCTGCGGCAGGGAGGCCTCATGCACCAATGGGAGAAGAAACGGCCGGGTCATTTAAGATCTCCCCAAGGCCGAACATCTCCCCCCAAAGGCCACAGCAATAGGTAGACTTGCCCTCTGGGTATTAATGAGAGGAAGGTGAGGACGGGCATTGAGACCAGGAAAGTTAAATACATATGAGGCTAAGGAACTGGAATATCCCTCAAGGTTTTGGCGTCAATGTCCCTCAGTGATTTGAAGCACCTTACAGCCTCATCCAGACACTGATATAAAGCCATAAAGTCGGCTTCTTGAATGTCATGTTACCGGGTAGTGTTGGCATAGCCTGCATTATTATATTAATAGAGAGTATATGTGATAAACTTGGGTAACATTTTCAGATTCATATTCAAAGGGCAGGAAAACAGAGTTGACCAAAGCCAGCATCAGAAACGATCAGACCAGGCTATACACCTGCCTAGTCGGCACTAATCAGCAGTAGATCTCCTAAGATCTTGGGTACATTCTTCTCCCTTTGTCCAGATCTATGGCTTGAGGTTCTGGAGAAGCGTCGTTTTTTGGGGGGAAGGTCTTACATGGAAACAGGCACTAACAGTTCATTTGTTTTGAAAATGCCCAGGAGGTGTGGATGACCTGCAGCCTTTGAAATGTGGTTGAGCTATGAATTTCAGAATTTCAGAGTTGGGAATCCAACCATATAAGGAAGACTACAGGCTCTTCACTGTATATTAGAAAGATGTACCATATGTCAATAACCTGCCTTCCAAATCCTCTTTTGGGTCGAGATCCTGTATTTGGCGTCTTACCAAATGCATGTACAAAGACGTGGCAATATAAAGAAACCTTCCCAAATTGAGTGCCTTCCATTGAATTTTACCTCTGCTAATTCCCAGATGGCATAATTATGTGAATTAGGGTATGTTATGGTACATATAGAAGACCTCAAGCTGGGGTGGGCTGGTATAAGCTAATATTTATGAAATTGATAACTATATATAAACTGTAGTGGTATCTTGGTTCTCAACTGCTTTGGAACTCATCAAATTTAGTACTCAGCGCATTTTGATGCAAAAAAATTTTCCCAGTACTCATCCTTTAACAGAACTTGTTGGTGTTGTCTGCCTTGTGACTCACTACATTAGTCCTTATGGGAAAAATTTGTTTAGTACTCATTGTTGTTGGTACTCATTGCATCTCCCAGAACCAATTAACAATGAGTACTGAAGTACCACTGTAATATGGCAAAATAATTTCTATACTCTTCCCTAGCCTAAAGGCTGTTTAATGATATCTTTATAACCATGCATCATACTTGTAGTTGCCTTTGGATGCTGACAGTAAATTCATGAATCAGTTTATAAACTTACTAGTGAACAGCCTCCAAGTATGGGTATTAGTCATTTTTGTTCACCAGCTGTTAGTCATTTTTGTCCCTGAATATTGAAAAATAAAAACAGTAGTAAAAAAGACATTTTTTTTAAAAAAATGAGCAATTATTTTTTAATAGCAATAGCATTAGATTTATATACCACTTATCAGTGCTTTACAGCTCTCTCTAAGCGGTTTATAGAATCAGCATATTGC
>JANHJO010002009.1:196648-207476 GCA_032468235.1 Pseudoxyrhopus heterurus | reverse complement strand
TGTGCTGCTGTTCTGTGGGTATGATGCTACTCCTCAATTCTGACAATCCAAACAACAACCCTCAACCAGAAAGGCCAATACACAAATCTTTAATGAGTCACTGGCAACTGATGAATGGTTCCTGAACCATTAGAATCTTTGTTTAATGACAATTGGGTGGTTGTATGTCCCAGCCAGCCAGAGGCTAGAACTTATGTCAAGATGCCATGACTTTAAACTAGTTGGACATTTTGGTTTTGTAAAGACTTTATACTTAATCAAGAGACAATTTTGGTGGCCATCATTAAAGAAAGACATTGAAAGCTATGTAGCTAGCTGCCCCATCTGTGCAGCAGCAAAAAGACATCAGGGGAAAACCCTGGGACTTTTACAAACTGTGGCTGAGCTGTCAGCAACCTGGAAAGAGATCTCTATGGATTTCCGACAGACCAATTGGACTGACCTCTTGCCTTTTGCTGAGGTAGCATTTAACAACTCAGTAAATTCCAGTACTGGTTTCATGCCTTTCCAGGTAGCCATTGGACAAGATTTTAGCCCTATGCCTGAACTACCCACAGAACCCACCATCCCCTCCCTTAAGGAGTGGACAAATAACCTACAGAACACATGGCCCCTAGTTAGACTAGCATTAAAGGAAGCTAAAGCATTCAAAGCACAGGTTGACAAAAAGAGAATGGAACCAAAACCTTTTCAAGTAGGAAAAGTAGGAGTGTACTTATCCACTAAATACTTACACTCTGTGTCAGATCCCTAAAAGTGGATCTGCCAATCTCGGGGGAGAGACAAGGGAGATTGTTGAATGTATAACATCTCAATATTACTTAGCTTTGTATTTCTGCAACCTGAGACCAGAAGAACCTAAATTGGATTCTAGATGTGTATCTTTGTTTTATTACTTTCTGTATGTGACAACTGGAATGTATAACCCTTTTCCTGTGAGATGGGATTTTAGGATCCTTAAAAATTCCCTCACTGTTGGAGAATGTGAAGGAGGGGATTCCCCCCTCCCAACAGAGACGAGAGACATTATCAGGAGAACGCGTCCTTATCAGTTCCCAGGATAATCCTTAACAAAATATCTTGTGGATTGGCTGCATCTGCATATGTCAGGAGGGAGGGGGTCCATACTCCCTTAAGTGTAACTTAGGATATTCAGGTCTCACTTTGTTTTGCCTGCTATCACAACCCTCCAATAAACGTTAATCCTTTTGAAATACTTTCAAGCTTCTATATGTTCTTGGTTTGAGTAGAGGCAGGATTTCCTTACACACTGACTGCAACCCTCAAAAAGCTGGGTCCTAAATTAATTGGACCTTTCCCAATCACTAGAGGTATCAACCTGGTGGTGGTTGAATTGCTACTGCCGAAAACACTTAGACAAGTTCACCCAGTATTCCATATCAGGTTACTAAAAAGATAAATCACCTCTTCAATATATAGCAATAGTATTAGATTTATATACTGCTTATCAGTGCTTTTCAGCTCTCTCTAAGTGGTTTACAGAATCAGCATATTGCCCTCAACAATCTGGGTTCTCATTTTACCTACCTCAGAAGGATGGAAGGCTGAGTTTACCTGGAGCCAAACTGCTGATCGGCAAGTCTGCAGAGTAGTCTGCAATACTGCATTCTAACCACTGCGCCACCGCAGCTCCTGTCTCATGATATAACTAGGTATCTAGAAAATAGATATCAAAAGTTTGCTTCTACCAACTAAAGTTTAGACAATCAAAGTATTTCCCAAGTGCAAAGCAAATATCCACAAACAGCTTTCATAATATGATTGACTTTAAAATTATCTATATTCCCCCCTAAAGAGTTTATTTTTAATCAATAGCAGAATTTTCAAAAACTTACTGTGATAATAGCTTCCTTTAGCTCTGGGATGGGAAAGACATAAAAATGTTGCATATATTTAGGAGGGTGATTTGACGAGCCCTGTAACCTTTACACACACACTTTTCTCCTTCCAGTGTGAATCTAGGGTGCAATGTGAAAGTATGTATGTGTGTATAATAATCAGGAAGGTTACACCCCATTGCTGATAGATTTTTTTCCCATCTGCTCTCTAATCCATTAGAGTATTTTTCTTTTCGTTTTAGATCTAATCACAGCAAGCAGAGCAGGTTGAAGCATTTCAAGTGATTTCTGTTGCCTTATCCAGCTGTCCTTTTAAGGTTGTTATTGAACACTAGGGCTCATGTTGATTTGCATGCTATTTTCCTTTTGATCTCCATAGCAACCACTACCAAATGGCCTGAGAATAATAGCTGTATTTGGGGGGGGGAGCTGAAAGCAGACTTGGGTGCAAGAAACCAATGCTGGAAGATTGTTATTGTTTTAAAAATAACATTAAAATTAAAATAAGCCTTGAAGGCTAGCAAAACAATGGGCTCTTTTTCTATTTCCCCTCCCCCACAACTTCATATTTACCTTTTGTACCAAAACATTTAACAGGTGTTCATGAAGGCCATTTAAAAGAAAGAAATGCTTTTAGCAAAGGCTGGAATAAACACCCTGAATGATAGAGAAGTGCATTGAATAGAACATGTGCAAAATGCTTTTCTCTTGATATTAGATTGGGACTTTCCAAACTTTGAATTGGCCAACTCAAAGGCCACCCCTTCACGCGGATCAGCTGTGCTGAAAACAGAGTGAATAAAGGTAGCTTTAGTATCCAGGTGGTTGGGAGCCCCTCCCCCCCCAAAAAATTTTTACACTAACCAACTGAACCGGTTCGCTAGAACCGGTCCGACCTTAACAACCGGTTCGGGCGAACAGGTGCAAACCAATTCGGGCGAACAGGTGCAAACTACATGGGGCCATGTAGGGGTATTAGCTTTCTCTATAGACAAAGTACAAATCTTAAGAGTTTGTCTGAGCTCCCAGGGTTTGGTTGAAGTTTGGACTGCTCTGAGATGATGCAATGCCTGATATACCCTTAGGAGATTGTGCAATGTAGTGAGCTCTGTGTCTTCTACTAAATGGTAGTGGGTTAATCCTATTATGTCCTGAAGGATCATGTCCTGTTCTTCTTAATCCCATCATCCTGGAGCTGAAGGTCTTTTGTTTTGTAGATAGACTGACTCAGTCTTTCTTAATGGGCACAAAATATCTGCTGGATGCTATTAAGAAAGACTGAGTGTGTTTCCTGCCTCTAAAAAACATGTTTCTCCATTTCTCATTTAGGGAAATATCATATTCTGCCTTCTTTAATATTCCTCAAAATACTTCATTCTTCTAGGAGGGGGGGTGCTTCCCACAATGTTAATGCTTGCTGATTGGTTCTTCACAAAAAGTGAGGTTAGATTTAGGATTTTTCTCTGCTTTCTGGATAGGTAGTTTCAGAAGAGATGTGCTTTAAATTTATTTATTAATTATATTTTTTATTCCGCCTTTGTTACTTTATAAATAACTCAACATACATAAAACTCCATCCTCCTGTTTTTCCTACAATGACAACCCTGTGAGGTGGATTGGGCTGAGAGAGACTGACTAGCCCAAAGTCACCCGGCTGGCTTTCATAGCTTACAATGGAACTAGAATTCACCATCTCCTGGTTTCCTAACCAGCAGCTTAACCACTACATTGTACTTTACCCACCAATACTCACCAATCTCCTGAACCTGATGGCTCCAGCTCCAGATAGATTAAGGCTACAGCACTCAGAAAGCTCAGTTAGGGTGGCCATTAGCTGGAACCTGTGGGTGTTCTAGTCGCAGCACACCAGGAGAAAATCAGATTGAGAAAGCTGCACATAATGATCTCTTGGTATCCCCTCTACCATATAATATTAAGAGCAATTTTATTGTATGCTGTCTTGTTTATTTAATAGCTTGGCTTTCACTCCCGGAAACCCTCAGTAATACATTTGGGACTTTTCTCTCCCTTCTTTGCTACCCACTCAAATGCTTCTGTGAGATATTAGTGACTGGTTCACAAACCCTAGTGGGCTTTATGGCTATGTGGGGATTTGAGCCTGTGTCTCTTCTGGCTCTAGTTCCGTACTCTTAAGCACAACTCCACACTTGCTTTCAATCTGGCAGTCTTGTTATAAAAATGACTGATGTAATGTAACATGGAATTCTTGGGAGAGTTGAAAATATGCTTTTAGCGATAAGCTTTCCCCCCCCCCCCCTGATGACTGTAAAGAAAGAAGAGGCGGAATGGAGTAAAATCTCTGTTCTGTTCATTAATTAGGTTGCCTAATGTTTTTATCCTGCAGGAGGAAAAGGCTATAACATATGCTTACAGTTCTATGAGATAGTTAGACTGAGATGTGAGGGTGATTGATCTAAATGCGTTTAATGACCTAAAGGAGGGAGGGAACTTAAGTCCCATGAAGATAGATTGAAAGAATTGAGGGGGGTAATATGACAGTAATCTTCAAATACCTGACTGGATGCCACACAAGAGGAGGCCAAGATTGATCTCCATTCTTCAAGAGTGCAGGACACATAGTGATGGATTTCACTGACAAACAACAATAAAGCTTCAGATACAGTTCCATAGTAGATGAGAATTACCCAAGGAGGGGTTGAGCCTGCTTAAATAGAGACGAGACAGGATCTGTCTGTCTATCTATCCATCCATCCATCCATCCATCCATCCATCTCCCACCTTTATTATTTTTAAAAATAGCTCAAGGCAGCAAACATATCCAACACGCCTTCCTTCTCCTGTTTTCCCCACGACAAAAACCATGTACGGTGAGTTGGGCTGAGAGAGAGAGGGACTGGCCGAAGGTCTCCCAAACTGGCTTTCATGGCTGAGCTCACGATCTCTTGCTTTCAACCCTGGGGCCTTAACTACGACTCGACCGTAACTGGCTCTCATTTGTTGGGGTTGCTTTAATTTAAATTCCTGCACTTTGCACAAGGTTAGATTCAATGGGTTTAAACACCCTTCCCACTCTATGATTCTTTTTCACGATGACTGCTTAATATCCTGGTTAAAAACATGAACTGTGATCTGAGAAGTTTCTAGTTAAAAAATTCCAGGTTTTGAAGTGGTGCCTTTCCCAAGATTATTCTAGATCTTTTAGTCTTAGTCTTAGATCTGTCATATGGTATAAGAATAAACTCATTCATGCTAGCGTTATTGAATTATAATTCAATAGTAATTGTATAGAACCACACAGATGCATTGACCAAGTGAAAACACTTGATAAATGTCAAATATTTGCTTGTGGAGGAATCTTCTGTGCTTTCGTTTCTCTTAGAACAGGGGTCCCCAACCCCTGGTCTGTGGACTGGCACCGCTCTGCGGCATGCCAGAAACTGAGCCACTTGACAAGCGAAGCTCTGTCGATGGAATGCAGGCAGCACACAAAAATATGCCCCCTCCAGTCCATGGAAAAACCTTTCTCTATGGAACTGGTCCCTGGTGCCCATAAAGTTGGGGGGCCACACTGTCTTAGAAGACTGTTTTATGTCTTTGAGTACTGAAAACGAATGTTCACCAAAATACCCAGCTTCTGGTTCCCGAAGCCGGGTTGACCTAATATGCATCTCAATTTCTGAGTTTCAGATAGTTCTTTAATTTCTTTTCATTGCAATTGTGTTGCCTTTCAATAACCTTTGTAACTGCCATTGTGCACTCTTGATAGGGGTTGGGTTCGTTGTTTTTTTCCTGATTCCAAAGGATGGGAAAGAAAAGACTTGTTTAAAAAAGATTAATTATTCCAGTTATAGAAAAGGGCTCAAGTTTGAGAATTAAAGCTGGATGCGTTCCATTTGGAAAGTAGGCCCACGGGTTTGAACAGCCAAAGCAATTAATCATGGGGACAGGTTGCCAAAGTGGGAGTCGTTCTCCTCCCCCCCCCCCAAGCACATGCCATCTTCAGATTAAAACTGGACTCCCTTTAAAAGCAAGAACTATTTTTATGCTTGTTTGAATTCAGGGTAAATGCAAGGTAAATTCTGATTTTGCTGTCACAGCTGCTAAATGTATCTATACATGCATGATAGCTTGAGTGTTTAACTTTTAACATGACACAACATAGTGGTTTAAGGTGTATTTATCAATTAAGATACCATAAACTGATAATCAGTTTACCTCCTGCTGATTTTGGTGTTTTTGGGTCTAAGCAAACGGTTTTGTTATCAAGTTATTTCAAAATATAATAAGGCCAGAGCAAGGAAAATAACCATGATATATTCTTGAACTGCTTTCAGTACACAAAACAGTCTTTGTTTTAAGTGCAGTTCATTACATGAATTACAGTGCCAGACATGTTGAATCATAAATCTTGGTATACAAATTACAAGGGTGTTATTAGGTGTGCAAAGGTAGTTTGCACCGATCCACATTATGGCCTAGTATTGCTGAGGATCATCACAATCCAGAATAGGAAACTAATTTGAGTTATCTTGATTGAAGAATGGGTTTTTACAACATTCGAGGGTTAAAATCTTAGGTCTAATCTTTGAGATGCTGAAATAGCAAGTTGGGTTTGGATGAAATTCAGATGCCTAGTAAAAAAATAAACCACAGGTTGATAGTGAACAGAGAACAGGGTCACCAAATTTGCAAATTGGGCATTTGTGACCATACATTGCCTCCCTCCTATAGCCATTTGGTAAATGAGCAATTGAATGGTGGTTTTCATGGAGCACCCAAAACATGTTCTCAGAATGAATAAAATCTTGTTACTCCCAGCCAGCGTGAGTAACCAGTTTTATTTGGATGGCCTTAGTTTGGAGAAAGCCTACCTTTAAAGTTTATGTTTATTTTGAAGCTATGTTGAAACCATGCTATTTCAGGCTTCTTTTGAGCTAAACTAGCTACAATGTACCTCTAAAACAGCAATAGAATGACTGTTGTGACTGATGTCTCCCAACAGTAGAAGCGTGGTTTTAATGTGGGCTTGTTGGAAAGCACACAGCTGAAGGTTATAGATACCTTTTTGAACCTGGGGAGTTCCCTGTGATATTTTAATCATTCTTTTTTGATCACATAGATCCAGAAGGGGCATGCAATTAAGCAACGATTATCAAAGTATAATATATGGGTTATTTTGAATTTACCATCAGCAAAGCCCCCTAGGTGCTTGTATATACTAAGAACAACAGTAATAACAATTACGTTAGAAAAACTTATAAGCTCTCACTAAAATCAGTTGTTCCATTTAAACAGGAGACTTGTTTATTTTAAAAAAGTATATCTTGTCTGTCTTTTTGCCTATTGTCCTGAAGAGTCTCGAGAGGAAAGCATCTCTGATAATTACTTTAGTCTTTGAATAGAAAAATATGGGAGAATGAATAACTATTGCAAGGCTGTTAAATCAAAGAAAGATCAGGGACGGTTCCTCAGTCTAAGCTAATAAAAGGTAGTGAGGACATTCAGCTCTACAATTCCCCATAGGCTACATATCTAATTCTTTAGAATACAGTCTCCTCCAGGGTGAACAGTACCTTACTGAATTAAGTATGTTTCCTTCTGAAACTGCAGCTTGCTATATGTCAAAGCAGTATTTCCTCCTAGGTTGGCTATACAGTATATGTTTTGGTGAGGGAAACTGCTTTAGTCACTTCGGGAGCTGTTGTGATACTACAGAAGAGCAGCAGTCAGAGTTTTTTGAAATTGGCCTCTCCATTCTCCCCACTAAGGGATCATGGGATCTTAAGCATTGTGACAGTCTTCAGGTAAAATACAGGGAAAAGGACACAGACAGAAGCTTGTGCAAATGCAAAAGAGCATGAAGTGATAAACATCTTTGCAATTTTATAATATAGGGAATAAATTGTTTCATAAGTTTGTGTTGTGGGATTTCTACTTGGAATGAATAATGAGACAAATATGTACATCTCCTGGCCATCTCACTATTGTGTTTGTTTCTTCAGTTCCTAGTGCAGCTAAAGATTATGGACTACAGCCTTCTGTTGGGTATCCATGATGTACAGCGAGCTGAACAAGAAGAAGAGGAAGACATAAAAGAGGAAGAGGAAGATGGAGAAAGTGAACCAGGTGCACCTGTGGGCTCATATGGAACATATCCTGAGGGCATTGGCAGTTATCTGAACTCCCACAAACCGCTGGAGCCTGGTGACTTTGACCCTTATATTGATGTCTATGCCACTAAGAGTGCTGAAAGTAAGTTGGGATAAAATGAAAATTTTATTAAACTGGTGTTTAAATGGATAGAAAAATGCCTTCAGGCCTTTTGTTTATTGTACACCAGAATCTGTAACATGATATTTACTATGATTTGCGACTCTTTCTTAATTTATCAGGAAAGTTTTGCCTTTAGTCAGTTCCAGAGAATACTCCAAAGTATAGAAATGAGTTCTTTTAGTTTATTTTTCTCTGTCATAGGTGACTGCAGGCAACCCAGAAATATCAGAAACAGCCATTTGTTGAGTCAAATCATTCATCCATCTTGCCTAGGAGTGATTAACTAGCAAAGATTCCAAAGTTTGGGGCTAGCTAAAAAAAATTAAGCCTTACTTAAATACTTAATATAATCAGTACACCCAATAAATATCAAGCAATGGAATCTCTTCCTAGTTTACAATCTTGAAAGGTGTACACAAAAGATAACTGAGTAACATCTGATTAAAACTGAAATCCCAGTCTAGTTTAAGCAGGGTTTGTGAAGGAGTTCCCTTTGTTATTCCAAAATACTAGACTACTCTTTCTCAAGCTGGCACTCTCCAAGTAAGTTGTACTACAGCTCCTGTAATTTTCAACTGATCAGTCAAAGGTGCTGCTGAATGGGCATTTTGGGGAGTTATACTCCAGAGTTTCCAGACTACTAGTTTGGGAAAAGCTCCACCAAACTCATAAAAGGATTCCGTTATCTATGATATCAAAGATGTATGTGTGCCTTGTGGTATATTCCAGCTGCAACATTAGGTCCTCTCAATTTTCTCTGTGCCTGTGGCTAGTTTTACAGGTCCTCAACTTAACCACCATTCACTGAAAAAAGTGACTTTTGACCGTTTTTCACACGACTGTTGTAGCATCCCTAAGATCACGTGATCAAAATTCAGCCGCTTGACAAGTGGCTCAAATTTATGATGGTTGCAGTGTCCCAGGGTCTTCTGATCACCTTTTGTAATCTTCTGACAAGCAAAATTAATGGGGAATCCAGATTCACTTAACAACCAGGTTACTAACTTAACAACTGTAGTGATTCACATAACAACTGTGACAAGAGGGCAAAACTCACTTAACAACTACCTTGCTTAACAACATACATTTTGGGCTCAACTGTAGTCATAAGTCAAGGACCACCTGTATTTAACTATTTGTACCAGGATGGTCTTTCTTCAGTGCACCAACTTTTGTAACCTCTTTATTTATGGAAGGGAGAGAGTGGTGCTGATTACATGTCAGTCAGATCTGGATATCAACTTCTGAGAAAGAAGGTAAGTTTAATAGCCAGAATTGTATTTAATATTTTTTGCATATTGCTACGGGCTTGAATTTGCAATGCAGGTTGCGCAGAAGTGAAGATAAAGAAGCATACATAAACTTTATTAATGTGTTAGACCAGCCTGTGAACCTAAAGAATGTGATTGTTCAAATGAATTACTCAGGATCGGTTTGCTATATTTTGATTCAGGAAAGGAATCTCTTCTTCCTGCCTCAACCCCATATGACCGCTCTTTTTGCTTATGTATTTTCTGTGGGGGGTTTTGTTGTCATTGATGTTCATCTTTTCGGCTTGCCTATGGATATTTGTATGGAAGGGGGATACAAATAAAATATGGAATCATATATATCCTTCACTGTTTTCTCTTACTTTTCTAGACAGTCCCCAAAAAGAGGTTTACTTCATGGGCCTCATAGACATCCTCACCCAGTATGATGCCAAGAAGAAGGCTGCCCATGCAGCTAAGACAGTCAAGCATGGGGTGAGTTTGGATTCCCACCCTGTCTGTTATGGTGATCAAATAATGCTAAGGGAGCCATGATTTTGATTAGCTGGCCAGCACCCAGCCTCTATCTTCCCTTCCCATGACCATTATTTCTGCCCCAAATAGTTACTCTTTTCCTGCTTCAGCATTACTTTCTCCTTCTGAGTAACCGAATGGCCAAAGGCTGTCCTTCTCAAGTTGGTTATATTGTATCATCACTGTGTGATATAGAAGGCATAATTGTGGCCTTTCCTGTAGATAGGAGCTGTTCCAGTGTCTTGTTCTAATGCTTGGGAGCAGCAGGAATTTAGACTCTCTTCTAATTATGAGAGAGAAACAATAAAAAACACGATCCCAACCAGCATAGCCATTGGCAGTGCATGATGACTACCCCATGGAGTGGGGACAGGCTGAAATTGAGGATTTGTTGTTTTAGGATAGTTATCTGAGATAACTCCTGATGCTTTTTATCTAGCTTCTTAAATCTAAGAGTGGTTGTGTCCTGAAGAACACAATTGATGTGAGTTTTGTAGCTACAGACTAGAAGCAAGGAAGTGAGGTGGAGAAACTATGTCAGTGGCAGGAAGACCTGCACCACCCCCAATAGAAAAAAATTTTTAAATGCTATTTGCTGTGGGCGATTCATAGAAGAGTTATTTTTATTGTACCATTGGGGCAATGGCTTTTATGTTTTTTAAGTACAAGGACATTTCCTTGAGGGGAAGATGGCAAGCAGCAGATATAATGTATTCAAGAGAAGAAGCAAGAGGGATGTTCCACTGGGTCAGAAATATTTGCAGTGGAGAATACACGTTAATAGCAGCTGATCAGTACATTTTAGTTTTAGATATACAGTATATCTGACCTTTATTTTGTACAACTCAAGGCAGTGTTTATACCTAATGCTCCTTTCTCCTATTTTCCCCACAATAATAGCAATAGCAATAGCAATGTATTTATATACCG
>JANHJO010002009.1:158484-173013 GCA_032468235.1 Pseudoxyrhopus heterurus | reverse complement strand
TCATTAAAATTAGCCACTTTTGTAAATTACTCATACATAATTGTATTGGATTCCATTTTTTTCTAAAAAGAGGCAAGACCACCCCATATTTCACTCTCTTAACCAAAGCTATTAAAGTGAATAACAGCTTGTGTTTCTGTTCCTGCTACTCCCCTAGTTGTAGACTTAGATTTCAACCTTTTCCAATTAGATGTCCACATTGACTTTGGGGAGTACAGTTGGAGTTGTGGTCCAATATATCTTGAGAGCAGTAGTATGGGAAAAATGTATAATACAAACAAGCACTATAGTCAGCCAGGTACAAATAATAAGTTGTTGCAGGCTGACTCGGAGTTAGCCTAGGACAGTGATGGCTAACCTTTTCAGCACCGAGTGCCCAAAGCGCACACACGCATCCCCAAAATGTAATGCGTGTGCGTCCCCCGTGCATGCCCCCTGCCCCCATGCATGGGCAGCAGAGGCCCAAAGACCAGCTGGCTGTCGGGAGGCTCGTGTGCATGCATGGTGAGCTGAGCTGGGGCAATGGCTTTCGTGCCCAGAGAGTTTTGCGTGCCACCTGTGGCATGTGTGCCACAGGTTCACCATTATGGGTCTAGGAGATTTCACCTGCATCATGTCTGACTTCCCAATCTATAGGTCAGCTCCTCCATCTCTTGTTTGTAGTTAAGTTTTTTCCTCAGAATTCATCCTTCTGTTGCAGGTGGAACATCCCAATCCTGGTGTCCGCTACCCAGGCACCACCCGCGTGGCTTACTTACCTGACTGCCCCGAAGGCAACAAAGTCCTGGCGCTCTTCCGCAAGGCCTTCGATCAACGGCTCACCTTCACTATTGGGACCTCCATGACCACAGGGCGAGCCAACGTCATCACCTGGAACGACATCCATCACAAAACCAACTGCACTGGGGGACCCCAGCTGTAAGGGCTTGCCAACTGGCTGTTGTTAAGAATTTTAAGAAATGAAACCTCGATGTTGCAAAGGTTGAGAAACACTGGGATGCCTGTGGTTGTGAAGCAGAGGAAAATATAAATAAAGGAGGGTTTGAACCAAGGGGCTGCCAAAGGGGGGGGGTTAATATTAAAGGCCACTTGGAGCTCAGTAAGGTCCTGTGAGAACCCAAACAATAGCATTAAAAGGTACCAGGCTACAAAGTCCAGAATCAATAAAGAACAAGCATGCTATTGGATCTCAGTAGGTTACAAATTGAAAACAACTTAGTCATATCATTGGATATCACCAAGAACTTCATAGAATAGACATTTATGCTGGCTCTCTAAATAATATGTTATTTTATCCTCACCAGGAGCTTTTCAGATATACAGCTCCAGTGTCATGTCTTCTTGAAATGCTAGAGTCGGGAATTTTTTTAACTTGACGTGCATATTTATGTACCTTCATTCGTACTTCAAGTTGATCATTGTGGCATATAAATTTGTTGCCTGTGTATTTCTCTTTGCAGCAGCCTTTGAGATAGATCAGGCTAAGAGAAATTATGAACTGACCTTAGTGATTGAAAGGAAATGAGAACCTGTTCTAACCCAGCATTGTTACATTGTTCTATTGTTTTTTTTTATTGTTTTGCTTTGCATTGGATTCTTTTCAATATATATTGGGTGCCCGGTGCTGAAGAAAGTTTTGATTAGCCAATGTTGCATTATGAACTTTTGCATGAACTGAGCCTGGATATTTTTATTTTATTTTTTTGCTTAGACCAGCTACATGATTGATGCACCAACTAACCCTTTTCTCTATCAACCTGCAGAAGTATCTGACTGTGGGTATCTTTCTGTTGGGGAACAATTTTCCACCTCAGTTTATTTGGCAAGAAACCCATATGCAGCAGGATCCAGAGCACGGCTATTGTTAAGAATTCTAGGAATTGAAATCCACACATCCAGAGCACGGCTATTGTTAAGAATTCTAGGAATTGAAATCCAGACATCTCAGTGTTGCAAAGGTTGGGAAACACTGATCTAGAAAATGTTTTAGGATAGCCTTACCTGCAGTGGGATAACATCTCCTACCGTAGAAGAAGAAACAGCCAGCATACATAGAAATCATCATTTCAAGGAAAATTCCTCTGGGATATGCACTTGCTTCACACCGATCTGCTCTTTTGTGCCTCTTGGGTTAATGGGCTCACAGCCTAGAGCAGATCCAGAAGCCTTCACACATTTGAGGGAACGGGAGTCAGCAGAGGCTAGTTTAGTATTTTAATAAAAGGAAGTTGTCCACTGAATTTTTCCTGAAGCTTTCAGCGAATCCCAAGTTAAACCACTTTTGGATAACTTAAAACTGCCAGAGTTTAGGTCAAGGAGGGTAAGCTCATAAACCTTTGTCTTCATTTCCCCCCAGGTTTGGCTATCCAGATCCTACATATCTTGCTCGGGTGCAAGAGGAACTACGGGCCAAGGGTATCACCAATGACTGATCTCTGTTGCCACGTGTCCAGGAATGGCTTCTTGTTACTGCCGAACTCCGCTCTTGTGGAGGAAGCTCCATCATCCGTCGGAGCCAACTATATCACATGATCTTAATCCAGAGTACAAAGCTTGAGCTTTGGGGCTGAAATTGACATTTTTGTATGTAATTGATTGTTTGAGGAACTGGAGGACAAAGACATGAGGCAATGGAGTGAGTGAAGCAAAAGAAAGATGATGGAATTTAGGACTCACTCAAAATAGTTGTATTAAGTGGGCCATCATGCTGAATGATTTGCTTTTGGGGAAAAAAGAAGAGAAACAAACAAAAATGGCCTGTCCCTGCATCGAGTAGCAAACATATCATAGGTACCTCTACTGAGCCTGTCTTTTCAATGTGCTAGTTTTACTTCATGCAGAGGAGATTTTTTTTTCTTTTTTTACTGAGCGATAAATATATACACGCACCACCAAAATTTAAAATCTGAAGCTGCAAAGTCACCACCTCAATACTTTGGCTCTTGAGGATAAAATAGGTGTGATCAAGTGGTAAGTCCAAGGGTGGATTCATTTTTTTTCCCATTTTTAAAAAAAAACAAATATGAAACAGGAGTTTCATATCGATTGGAGGGAGCCAAACCTTCCTTTCTCTCCAGTTTACTTCCCCACATTCTATTTTTCTTTCCAGAGTTTTCTCTCGACCAAATTTATTTCTGTTGGAGTTAAGACGTGGATTGTGAGAGCATTTGGAAATCTTCACTTCCAGTACTTCTTTGGTATTAAAATATAGCTATCTCTCTCTCAGAGTGCTCCTATGATATTTGCCCTTAATGGACTAGGTCCAAATGAGTGACAAATTGCCCATGTGCTAAAAAGCAATCTGTTTAGAAAAGGTGGGTGGGAAATAGAGGAAAGGGCTTCTTCCAATGTATCTCTGCAAGAGGTCAAATCTAGTCCGCAGACTCCAGTTGTGGAACCCTTTTGCACAACCCTATTGGTCCACTCTCATTTTATGATTCAAGTAGGAGGAAGGGTTCATATTCTGAGCTTGATCCCCAAATACGGTTGAAACCCAGAGAGCCCTGTTATCTGAGTTTCTCCCTAATCTCAAGCTCCTTTCTCCTTTTTTCCAAAGTGCTAACCATTTTGAGAATGGGTCTTTTAGAAATGGAATATAATTCAGCAAAGAACACATGCAGAATAGCATCCCTGGTAGTAGCAGGTGTAAGGGGAGGAAGTCAAAAAGAGGCAGCTGTAGCAGCAGCACAATTGGAAACCCCAACCCCTTCGAGCATGCGTACGACGACATCACATGTACAAAAGGGGTGGAGCTTCAATTGCATCGTTGCACCTGCCATTCTGCCTTTATTGACCACCTCCCCCCGATGTCATGGATCGTTGCAGCCTAGAGTGTACAGTGTCTAGGGTTAATGTCAAGTGAATGGGAAATGGGACCATAAATGGGGTGTTTTATGTGATTTAGGATGGGATCAGAGTGACTGAAGAGCATGGGTACTGAAGCCTGAGGCAGGGCTTGGACTTTGTACACCGTTCCTTACTTGGTGTTCAGATGTACACTTATCCCCAACTTTGACTGATGACTTGTGGAGCCCAGGCGTTCCTGCCTCGCTCATGCACTCCTGTGCTACTTTTTCTTCAGGATCTGTTATCAAGGCCAACTCAGTTGAACTTTCTTGAAACATTGGGACATATCAGCTAAAATAAACAAGCTTCTTGATTCTGGACAGACAGGCCACAATTCAAGTGTTCTCCTTGGAGAGGAGGATCAGCCACCTCATGGGACTGCCCCTTGTGTATTCCTATGCTTCTCAGCTGGCATATCGACTCTCCTGTAATTATTCCAGCCTTTTCACTTGGGACAACTTGTGTTTCTGGGAACTTAGCCAGGCCTTCTCTTAAATCTCTGGTGGGTCTGTAATGTTCCTGAATCTGGCGCCTACCTGTTGTTGAGTGTTTTGGGGAGGGGGAGGGAGGGAAATGTCTCTTGGCTAACTAAGCGTGTCTCCTCTGACAGAGATGACTTCTAATACTCAGTTTGTCTCGTATTGGTGAGAGCTTCCCTCGAACGCACAGTTTGGACAACGGGGCTTTCTTTTGCTGTTTTAAAGAAGAGTAACTCAACATGTGCCACTTGTTCTCATCTTTGTGGAATGCGTGTTTGTGGTTTACATATTTCCACCTATTTATTCAAAGGAGTTTACAGTTTGAAATGATGGAATGTGAACCGAAGGGCACAATAAACAGGGAGGGAAGGGGCGGGGGGGGGAAGAAAAAGGAAATTGTAACCCCAATAGTTAAAACTGCATTAGATAATTGTCAGAACCACCATAAGAAGGGGGTCTTGGGAATGGCATTTTTCCCTCATGAAACCAGCCAGGAAAGATGTTGTCTCCTTTTCACTGTGGGTATATCAAATGACTTCTAACAAAAGGGTGGAAAAAGGAAACCAGACATAATACAGCCTTCTCCCACTATGCAAAAAGATCTGGCTTAGTAACCTATGAGTAGGTATGTATCAACCCATTTTAGCTGTTGTGTTTTAGGGGATTGCCAGTTTGAAGCAGGAATTCTTTTGATGGGCCCTGGGATTTTCTGTGTTCCCCAGTTCTCTGAAACAAGTTCAGAAGCCTGCTTTTATTAATGTGCAGTTTATTGGTCTGATAAGATGTATCTGCTGAAGTGAAGGAAAATCTGAACCATTGAACCAGAGCAGAAATTATTACAGGAAAACATCGCCTCTGTGTTTTGAAAAGTACTTGTTCAGAATGTCTTGGTTTTAATTTTCTTTCCCTATCCAGCATCTTAAAAACACTATCTTAAAAGTAGCAGGCTGCGCAATTGTTTGCTATGGAAACTTACCGAAATCAATGGGTTTTTACTCCTGAGAACAGAGTGTCCTGTGAAATTGGTACAGAATTTGAAATATTTTAGAGATGGGGTATCTAAAATCATCAAGTCTGGTATCCTAGAAAAACACAGAAATGTCAATTTTTCTTGTGTCTGGACATGTAATTCGGACCACCTGCAAGAATTAGATTCTTGCCTTAAAACAAAACACCATTTCTATCACTTATTATTGAGGGTACCTTATTATTCTATCCCTTATTATTGAGGGTATAATTTTGATAGGGTACCATGACATTGCTGGTTGATGGTTTGATCCACAGTTCCGTGTTTTGTGTAAGGATCTTGTTTGGTTTGCTATTGCTTTACAGTTACATATTTTACAAATACACCCAAGGGTGGTTGGTTGAAAGAGGCTAGGTGGTAGATGTGGCATTGTGATCCAAGCTTTACCCCTTTTGTACATGTATTAATATTGCACACACATAGTAAGGAGTGGGACTTGAATTGCCTTGCTGGGTCTGCCATCTTGCCTGTTTTGACCCTCTCCCCCACTCCATGGATGCTGCTGATAGTCTAGGCCAATAGTTTTCAACCTTTTCTTCACCACGGACCCCCTTTAAATATCTTTCGGTGCCACTGACCATGGCACCAAGACTTAACTCAGGTTTTAAATCATAACATTTCTTCAAGCCTTCGCGGTTCTCCTGTGATGACCTCACAGCCCCACCCCAGGGGTCTGCGGCCCACAGGGTGAGAACCACTTCAGGTCTGAGCTGCTTGAAGGATGATAATGTTTATGCTGCCCAATTCCTTAGGGCTCTGGGCTGTTTACAAACTGCTAAAAACACTTGAAAACAGCACAAAAAAACTCTAATAAAAATGGCAGAGGTAACACCTGGGTGGAACAAAGAAAATGAAGAAAAGGGAGCTTCAATAATACCCACCAAAGTCTTGTGTGACAAGGACCGTTAGCACCCTTCCAAACACCAGAAAAGGGGGAGCATTTGATTCTTGGGAGGGGGGGAACCAGCGGATAAGATGCAGTGTAAGAGGTGCCAAGCTTGGAAACATTTTTATTTCTGCCTTCTTTGCACGGCTGCTGGCGCTAGTTGGTAGCTGTTCGCTTTTTAAAGTCATGAGCTAAAAGGTGAAGATAAATTACTAGGAAAGTTGGGAATGACAGAAAACAAGTACACTTTCATTGGACAAACCTGGGAGAGCATCACTTTTGCTTGATTACCCAGACAGCCAATAGTCTCATAGGATCTTTGAACTCTGCAATTGGCATACTGCTGAAGAGGATATGCACTCAGGGATGGCATTTTAGTGCTAAAATTTAGCTTGCCGCATCATTACTTCTCTTTCAGTGATTGCTCCATCCCATGTCCTGTATTGAAATGTGTACTTCTCTTTCCTGCTATCCTCGTGCATTGACCAATTCTATGCATCTACATATTTGCACAACTCATATTCAGCTTAGAATTTGAACCTTTTAAGGTAGGGAGTTCAGTAGGAATACGCTTTTGTCTCTTGCACTGAACTTGTTCACGCTTGATCCTGGTTAATTTTCTCTGATTATCTTAAATGATGTTAGATCAGCAGGTCTGATGGCAAGGACGGAGCTTGTAGAGGCAGGCAAAGATTGGCATCCAGGTTGAAGCATTGTGTGCTTGATCTTGAAAAGATAAGCAGGGCTGGTAACCAAGTATGGAAGGTCCATTAGAAATCCCAGAACTGTTAGCTGGGCTGAAAACATGTCTCAGAAAAAGGCAGTGGCGGATCATTTCTGCTTTGTCAATAAAGCTACATGAATGTGTCTCTGAAACCAACAGAAGTAGAGCTCAACTTGTAGAACGCCATAACTTTTCACTTGAGCCAGCATAATCCTATATATATTTACTCCATGGTGCTTGCTTCCAGGAAGTCAGTCACAGGCCTATCAAGTAGGTGGACCAATGCATATAACTTACACAAGGCAGGATAAAAATAGGCGAGCCGTGTAATTTGTTTCATGGATGCTTTATGTTCTTTTATGTCTTAACGAGGGACGGGAAGATGTTTTGCAATGGCTTCCCTTATTCCCTGCATGCTGCTTTTCACAAAAACATCTAAAGAAACCTAATTGTAATCGGGGAAACATGAAATAACACTTTCATAAGGAGTGGTGGATAGTCTACTAAAACTCGTGTCTCTTTGTAAACATCAGTTGGGCAAAATGGGGCATTATACCAATTTTACCTCAAGTGGGTTAACTTATAAAATGGATCCAAAGTTCATGACGCATGACTCCCTTTAGTGATGCTACACCACACCACTCTCACAATCAGTTGTAGTCATGTGATGGTAATTTTCCACACTCTGAGAAGCTGGCAGGAGGTGTAAATTTATTTGTGACTAGCCAATAACCTGGTGTTGCCTGGGTATTTATTTATCCCAATCCTGTATTAGCCAGGAATGACGATGTGAAGTGGCAAAATACGTGCAGAATGGGCTGTCCTCCCTCCTTCCATTAACGTCTCCGCAATTCCTGAAGAGGCGATAGCAAGAGCAACTTCTCCCTGAGTCCTGATTTCAGCAACAAATTAGTTAAAAATGTTTTCCTTGTGCCGCTAGAAGCGTCAAGAAGTGTCTCGTATGTGATCTGCATGACATACGTCATGTCAGTCTCGTAGTAGTGCAGGCAGGCCCCGTACCCCCTTGTGGAGTACTGTGAAGCCGTTACCATGGCAACTCCACTGCGCTGTAGGCTGTATCAGAACATACCCTGAGTGGTCAGAACACAGATCCTGAGTGGTGTTAGGGGTGTCTTACCCCCACAGTATTTGTTTCCAGAGAGTAAGTCATCTGTGTACCAAGTTTGGTTGAAGTTGCTTGATGCGTTCCAGAGTTATGCTGGAACACACACATACATACACATCCATTTTTATATATATAGATGATTATTTGTATACGCTTCGATTAACTATCTCCCAGTCCAGGCACTAGGGTTCTAGTACCCATGACTTACATGCGCAAGAAACTGGCACTTCAGGATTTATACTACTAAAGAACTATCTATCCATTAAAATAGCAGTTCCCAATCTTTACGGCTTGGAAAGCCTGACTGGGGGGGGGGGGAGAGGGAATTGGGCTGCACAAGTAGTGGGCCGGTGCATATGTGCACAGCTCGATTTGCAGAACTGGCGGGCCAGCATGCAAACTTGCAATTGCCCACTGGCCCGCTGATTGTGCAAATTTAGCTGCGTGCACTCCAGCCAGCCACTCATGCAGCCCAATTCTGAATAGGCCACGGCCCAGTAGTGGGCCATGGTCTACAGGTTGGGGACCACTGCAATAAAATACACACCAAAAAGAAGTAATCTAACATGGTAAAATTGAATCATTTCACCACATGTCATGTAAAATACACAAATAAAATGTTGCTTATTAAGATTTGTTTTTTAAGGAGAAACCTTCAGGTGTCACATATATGCAACAGAAGGTGTCAGCAATTAAGGCAGTGCAAGTAAGCATCTGGAACAAGATGCTTAATAAGAATGGTAATATGGGGAAAGTGGTTCTGTAGTATAGGCTAATACTTGGGAAAATGTGCTCTCTATCCTTGAGGTATTTTTTTTTTATAAAGTTGCATATTTTTAGCACCAGTTTAGTACTCCCCAGGAGTTGTGATAAGTCCACTCCATCTTTCCCTCCATCAAAAATTGTAAAGATCCCTATCTTTCATTTTATGCTTTGACTCATAGCCATTTTGAGTATTCATTTGAGGAAAGAGGGCATAAAATGATACAAATACATTACAATAATTCAATCAAGGCATCTTTAAAGCTCTGGTGTGCTGTACTGAATGGATGGATGGATGGATGGATGGATAGATGGATGGATGGATGGATGGATGGATGAATGAAATGGCTGAATATATCACCTTACTCAGTTTATTAGGGATGAGAGAATAAGAAAGACTGCATTAATATCAGAATGCTTTCTTTTCTCTCTGCTCTAATAAACTGAGTTTATATCAGTTAGATGGCAATTGGAATGTACATTAAAACTTCACATTAAGCACTGATGGCAGAGTCATTGTGGAATGTACCTGTCAAGAATACGTAAACCTTTTCCTCTTCTTACTTCTCTTGCAGGCATACTTACTTGTCATTCATGGGCTACTGTATGTATATTGAATTTCTACCCCATCCCAATACCCCCGCCTCCCCCCCAAAGAATGTGAACAAAGCAGTGCTTATAATTGGACAGATGAACAAGTGTGGAAAAGATGGGTATGAAAGTCTAAATTTTTTGAATTGTTTCAAAAATAGGGCGAGTCAGGACCTTATTTAACTACTATAGTTTTCATTTTTCCCCAATTTTGACATTCTCATTTAGGATATGCGCTATGATTATAACTTTTCCAAAGTTTCAATATATAAACATAAAATAACATTTACTCATGTGTATTGATGTGTTGTGTGTATACATTTGGATAATCTTCAGTAGGCTAACCTCCTATTTTAGTATATGGTTTTTTTTTGTTTGCAACAATGAGAAGGGCATGAGAAGAAAGCAAGAATTTGTGTAAGTTGAAATGGAGTAAGATAAGAACAATACTGGCTACAATTCAAAGAGCTTGGAGAGGCAACTTGAACTCAATCATTATGTAGTCTGACCTTTGTCCAAACCCAACATCCAGGCCACAAGATAATAGGATCACTCAAATCCTGGAGTTACATGGATCACCTTACTATTTGGACACATGGCAAGTCCTTCAAGTGGGAATGACACCTAAATATCTGAGTCTATAGAAAAACAGTTGCTTTCTGCTTACAGCTCCAAATCCATTATTTACAGCACCTGCATAAGAAGTTCTTTCAGAACTTTCAAACAGAATTAACATACTGGGAAACACAACCATAGCAAGCAACACTTGCATGGAAGAAGCAAACACAAAATAAAATGCATCACACATGCTAATATAGTGCTAAAGACAGTGGTAACATACTTTTATAGTTAGGTTTGTCAACCAACAGCTATCTTTCATTCATAACAAGGCAAGAAGCTCAGTTTCTGCAGATAGCAGATATGAAAATTGATGTGGCAATTCTAAAGCCAAATCCAAGCCATTTGTTCGAATTTTGGAAAGGTGGTAGATTTCCCCCCCCTAAAGTCTGCTATTAATAGTCCCAACACAATTTTGAATAAGCACCTGGGAAAAGATTTCACTCAAGATACTTATGTGGCATATTGTTCTTAGTGAGTAGACACCTCCTCTTAATCTGTACTATATACTTTGATGAAATTGCGTGACTTACTTGGCACATTTGCCACCTAACTTAAACAGTGTTGCTATTTCTTTCAAAATATGGCAATATTTAAATTATAACATGAAGACATTCACAACATAATACCTTTCATTTTCTTGGAGCAGCTCACCTCCCTTTTTCCAAATAGTTGTCGCTTTAGGGGAAGCTTTTGGCTTGCACTCAAAATGAGCTGTGCTGCCCTTTAGAAGCTGAATCAATTTCTTCACTGGGCTTTTAGAAAAGTCAGGAGCAGAAGCTAGCAGCAGAAGAAACACATTAACTATGAAACACAACTTCTCCAGCATGTGCTCAGTGAGTTCCACAATTCATATTACTTTTTTTCTCTTTTTCGTTAACCATTGAAGAATACGAAATTCCCATTCTAGTTCAGCCAAAATAGCACTGAAACAGAAACTGTACATTAAAATGCCACTGAATTAAGCTGGGATTAAGCAAAGGCTTTACTTTCAGTTCACCGATTGTAAGAAGACTCCAAAGACCTCATTTTCCAGCATTTGTCTTTTTACAGTGGCCAATTTCTCCCTTGCTGTGACTTTCCAACAATTGGTATTGAGTTGATACCCATTTGCCTGGCTGAATTCACAATATTTAGTACAATATGATATTACAACAGTGCATCAGTGGTAACAATAGGCCCCCAAACACTTCCTTGGCTTTCAGTGAGTCTCTCTGCCCAACTTTATTTTTTATAAATGCAGGATGCTGACATGCTGTAAAAGAAAGCAAAGACATCTCACATCATATTTATTTGCAGCAATGTCTTTCTATTCTATGAAAATCCTGATGAGATGGTACAAAGTATCTTGAGAAACTATTTTACCTTATGGTAAATAAGCATTTTGTGACTGGTCATGACCACTCTACCAGCCATTTTGTCCCATGGCAGGCATTTCTAAGCACAACCACCATTTTGTGGAAGTACTGCTGTCCCTCCCCCAATAAATAAGCCAATGTACCTTGTTTTGACATAAGAAGAAGGAAATAGATATCCTATAGTGATTTGGCACTAGTTTTAGAAGTAGTCAGGAAAAAGGCATTAACTGAGTTGAATCAAACTCAAGTCAGAGTTCAGGTTTCAATTGCAGGGGTTTATTTCAAGAAGATATTACTAAGTTATTAATGGTGCTAATCATGAAGCATTACCACATTTTCTCATTACCGCATTTTCTCATAACATGTTTTTCTATACATAACTAAAAGCTGTTTTGCTATGTTTGGAAACAGGTTTTCAGAAAATATACAGGGGAAGAACAGATGTAAGATTAGATTAGAGCACTTCCATAAATTGATTTTTCAGGAAATATAACAAAATTGCAGTTTAATAATTTATTGTGAAGACTGTCCTGGCGATAGAAGAAGAGTAGCAAAATACTACTCAGTCTAAGTCAGGAGACTGCTCGGTGATACCTTTGACTTTGGCAAAGGAGACAGGAGAGAAGATGGTAGACTTAAGGGAGAGAAAGAGAAGAGAAATAATGGACTGTTTTTCTTTCCTTATGCTCTGTTTAAAATATTCAAAGGTCTATGGGAGATAATGTTAGAAAAAATGCAAAAGACAACATGTAAATATATTTTCACTGACAAATGTCCTTCAGGTTGAGCTTGACAATATATATCTTATCTGAGACACTCAAATAAGTATTTCTTTCTGGGATGGAAATTTCCCAGTCTAGCCAAATCTCTCTACTTTTATTAACTAGGTCCAATTCTACACTGAGGTTAGTCACAATTGGGAAGGTACTGGCTTCATTGGCTACTGTGAGACTTTATATTATAGAATGGGGATGTGGAGTACAGTGAAACTGAGTTTCTTCCAACAAGACCTCTACTTGAATCACACGTTCAGCAAGAAAGAATGGATCTGGAACATTATAATTTTAGCTAAACAGATTGGTATCTGTCTATCTGTCTGTCTGTCTGTCGATGGCATTTTTATGCCAATATAGATCATAAAGTTATCTAGAGCTTGCAATAAATTAATGTAAAAATTTTAAATAAAACATCAAAATTAAAATTCAGGTATCCAGATTACAAATGAACAAACTCCTGGAAGATGTTGAGATCAAGAATGTAAACAAAATAAAAGTTGCATTTTGCTACATAAAAATGAATTAAGCCTACTGTATATTTTAGATAAAATTTAAAACAATTCTTACAAAAGATATTTAGTATCTCACAACTCTTTCTAGTCAACCAACAATAGTGTAGTGTTGCTGCTATACTCATTCGATGATTTAGGAGTTTTCTTTTATTCATATATTTCCAAATAATATTACTGTTGGAAACTTTTTCAGCAGCTTTTGTCCAGCTTTGTTAGATGCATTTTAGTCTGCCTTTCTGCTAAAAAAAGAGAACCTTAGATGTTTGAAGATTAACATGGGAGAAGAATGATCTCTGGCACCAGATTGGACCAAGTCAAATTACTCCTTAATTTCATTCAAAAATCAGTTTCACTGGCCAATCTAGATTTCAATGATCTGTATAAATTATATTAAGAGTTAAATTATCAAAAGTTGATTAGGGCATCAAAATTGATAACTGTGCAATCAATGGTCTAATTAATAGCTTTGTTCAGATTTGCACTTATATGTTTTCAACCACCTTAACACTATTATTTCACTGTTATTGTATATCCCCGATTCTGCTGATCATATAAACAGTTAAATATGTGGGAGCAGATCAAGGCAATTCACTGAGGAATGGAAAGAAATATACTGTTGGAAACAGTATGGTGCATCGGTTCCTCCCACTTACACAATCCCCAAAGAGGCTAACATGGCTCCTTAACTCAAAGGATACTCAATATGGCTATTAAACTCGGGTTAGGAACAATATAAAAAATGCAAAACCGGTTACTAAAATGCAAAGCTGGTTACTATTTGAACATAGCAAAAGCTTTGCCAATTCACCTCTGCTTGAGGATAAAACCTTGTCATTTGTTCTAAAAGCAAACTAGGATAGTTAGTCCTCGACTTACAATCACAACTGAGCCCCAAATATCTATTGCTATGAGAGATAGTTGTTAAGTGACTTTTGCCCCAGTTTACAACCTTTCTTGCCAAAGTTGTTAAAGTGAATCACTGCAGTTCTTAAGATAGTAACATGGTTGTTAAGTGAATCCAGCTTCTCCATTGACTTTGCCTGTCAGAAGTTCACAAAAGAAGACCACATGATCCCGGGACACTGCAACCATCATAAATATGAGTCAGTTTGCCAAGTATCCGAATTTTAATCACATGACCACAGGCATACTGCAGTGGTGATAAATGTGAAAAATGGTCATAGGTCACTTTTTTACAGTGCCGTTATAACTTCAAACAGTCACTAAGTAAACTTTTGTAAGTAGAGAACTATTTATATCACCTTCAAAACTAATAATGGGTCCCTGCACCCATATTATCACGGAAAAAGTCAGACAAACTTATCTGTCATTTTCAAATGACATTGCTTCTTCAAGAATATTGAAGCTACAATGCAGAAGGTCAGTGCCATGAAATAATATGCTGAGCCAATGTTGCCTCCCAATTGTGTGATTAGTTTTAATCACTGGGCTGGTATCCAAGCTTTGTGTCTCTTCTTCCCATAATTAATAATTTATCTTGGTGTCCTTGTTTTAAATCAGTGAATGATTGAGCTATAAAATGTAGTGAGCTTCTTTATCCTCCACCACATCCCTCAGATACAGTTGAGAAAATTACACAGAAATGCTGATAAATTGAGTGTTGTGAAAGCATTTTTGCTAAATTTTCAAGATGGTGTAGGAAAACATGACAGCTACTGCAGCAGGAGGAAAATATCTGGTGAATAACAACAACACAGAAAGCAAAGTTGTGACTTACCTACAACTTGGAGATTGGCACTGGCATATATTGTACCATGTTTGTTCTCTGCTATACACTGGTACATGCCAGAATCTGTCAAGTTT
>JANHJO010002009.1:100663-119468 GCA_032468235.1 Pseudoxyrhopus heterurus | reverse complement strand
AAGGTGGTCCCTATTTTTCTACTTGCATTTTTACATGCTTTCAAACTGCTAGATTGGCAGAAGCTGGGACAAGTAACTAGGGATTTGAACTGCCGAACTGCCGACCTTTCTGATCGACAAGCTCAGTGTCTTACCCACTGACCCACCGCGTCCTCACCTTATTTTTTTTTTAAATTGATTTTTTTTCTAGAATAATTTTTGGATTTTTTTTAATTTCCCTGTATTTCATTTAAATTGTTCACATCCCTATAACAACATTGGAATTGTATTTTCTATTCATGAGCAAACATACTGCTAGTTTTCTCATACTGATCAGAGTTTTCATGCCTCACACTTATGAACAAGAGTCATCCAAAACATAAAGTCATAGTGCAATTTGTCTAATTGTGCTATAGTATGTTTTCTGAACCCAATCACTGTGATTTATATTGGTATGGTTTGTAGCTTTCATGTTATGTGAGTCCAGGTAGCGGTCATATCTATGATTATTATGCAAAACATGACTTGGTTTGACACATGAACATAATCATTAACGTATCTGCTAATCTCTGATCTATTTTGATTGGACCTCCAAGTCTTGCTGGTTTATTCCTCTGGTTTGAAGGGCCTGGAACTAGGCCTCTTGGGGCCTAGAAGCAGCTGTTGGAGTGACAGTGGTTCGGTGAAATTGGAACAGAGGTTGTGGGAGCAAGCATGACTTTTGTCCTCATATCTGGGAGCACAGCTGAGACTTGAATGGTGAAGCCGGAACTAAGGGAAGAGAAGCTGGTATTAATTCCCTTTCTTTTGTTCTCGGATCAAAGGTGGATTGTTAATGCCGCTTTCCCACAGTCAAATGGAAGTGTTAAAATGTACATTTGCTTGCATATCTCCAAGCGCCCTTATTAACTATGCAGGCAGCAAACAAGGCTTCCGTGTGGAGGGAAAACCTGCATCGGGCCTTTTCTTTATGCAAGTCTCCCTTCCTGCAAAAAAGAGTGCTTTGAGTCATGTCAAGAGTGCCTCTCCTCCTGACACAAGTAATTGCAGTTTGTTCCAGTGTACTGAGGGATTAGGAAGCAAAACTTTCCAGAGCAAAGCTAGTGACCAAGCAGCTTTTTAAGTAACCAAAAAGGATTAGGATGCTCTCTCTTGACTATTTCTTTCCACAAGATGTTTCTTGAGAACCTGATCCTGAAATAAATGCTGGCTGAACCTCAAAACATGCAGCTGGCTGTCCCAGTTATCAACAGCGCCTCCAGTCCAGATATGATTGGCGCTGCTCTCAGATTGGTGGTAACCAATTACTCTGCTCTGCCCTACTCAGGCCTACTTTCTTCTCCCTCCTCCTGGTCTTCACAGGCAGGCATGGACACATTTTGCAGGGCAAATGCTACAAATGGGATGAAAACAGTAGTGAACCCTACTGTTAGGCTCAATCCAAGTCAGATGTCACTCAGGTTCTGTCTGGAAGTGCTTTTATCCTTGCCAGTGAGGAAGGAACAACAAGAAGACAGTGGCTTCAAGTTGGTGCAGAGTGCATTTTCAACTCCTCCACATGGTAAGAACGAGTGCTGCACTGGGAGAGCAGGAAGTCTCAGGTCAGGTGCTGGGTGGCTTTTCAGCAGACTTGAGTTTGAGAAGTTCTTATTTTAGAAATCCCATTCTGGAGAAGGGCGCCTGTATGCACTTAGGCATCCTGCCTCAGCTCCTAACAGAAAAACAGCGAATTAAGCCAGGGAATCCAGAATAGGTTCTTTATCATCAGTCCAAACATTTCCCTTGGTGGAATTTGACATTCAGGAGGGCAGGTCGAACTTGGAACTACTTCATTCCGTAGACTTCAAGTTGTGGTCATATTAGTGAAGTGTTCAAATCCTCACATTGGTGAGCAGGCCTTCTATTCTTGGAGCATGGGGGAAACGAGCAATGATTTCGGACTTTAAAAATGCAGGGGAGCCATTTGAAATGATCAGTTGTGACAATGCGTCAGTACTATGTAAATCCAAAAGTTGTTTTAATGATTGTAAGCAGCCCAGGTTTGTTTTGGATAGTGAGGTGGGCGGAATAAAATTGTGTTTATTGGGCCATTGATGTCAGTGGATAATAAACCATGGAGAAAAAAAGTAAATTGATGAGGGACTCAAACGTTATTCCTCTCTGAATCTTTAAAAAGATCTTGCCTGGGGACTAAGGAGAAGGCTTGAATCAGTATATAAATGTCTTTTGGATCAAAATATGTTCACTGGCATAAGGTGTCTCTACAGAAACTCTGTAGAGAATTAATGCCAAGAGCACTTTGTACGCCAATTCTCAATATAAATAATTTCTGAGCCATAACTCCAGCCATTCCTCTTTTCTATTATTGTAGTTATAAAAGTGAATAAGAATCCTTCTCTTACCTGTAAGTGTGCTGTGAAAAGCTGTGAGCTTTTCAACATGTTCAGCTCTCTTTAATTGCATTGATGGTGCACATGTGCAAAAGGAAGTTACAAATACCTTATTAAGGGTTCCTGAGTATATGACACTGCTTAATATCATTAGGTGATTTAAAAAACCATCAGTACAGTAATTATTTTTATTTATGTATTGAATTTGTTTGCTGCCCAACTCAACATAATTGTTTGATTGCTGTCTTTCTCCTTTAGTTTGTTAATTCAGAATTGGGCAAGGTAGTTGCTTCTCATCATAATTGTAGACTAAATTTGTCTCCTTTTTTTGCTTCAGCGGGTAGCCTTCTTCATATTGATCTGTCACAGCAGGGTTTCCCAAACTGAGATATACGGTACATCCCTTGGGGAGGTGCAGACAGAGTCCAGGCGTTGTTTTTGATGTTTGGATTTTTAGAGGAGTTGTATACATTAAGGTTATCCTAAAGGGCGATGTGATGGCAAAATGTTTAGGAACTCCTGTGTTAGAGGATCAAATCACTGAACTCTATATATCAACTCACATGAGCAGATATTATTAGTAATTGGGATGAATATGGAATTAGCTGTATAGTACAGGTAGTCTTCGACTTGCAATCATTCCTTTAGTGACCAAAGTTACAACGGCACTGAAAAAAGTGAATTATGACAATTTTTCACACTTACAACTGTTGTAGCATCCGCATGGTCACATAATCAAAATTTGGATGCTTGGCAACTGGTATGTGCTTATAATGGTTGTAGTGTCCTGGGATTATATGATCACCTTTTGCAACTTTCTGACAGGCAAAATCAATGGAACAACCGTGTTACTTATTTAACAATACACTGATTCACCTTAAAAATTGTGGCAAGAAAGGTTGTAAAATGAGGCAAAACTCACTGCTGTGGTTGTTAAGTCAAGGATTACCTATACCTCATCTTTTCATCTTCTTAAATTATCATATAAATTAATTGTATTTATTCCATAGTTTGAGAACAGTCCTGCATTCTAAGGATTAGTGCTCAAGACCCTATTGTTTTGCAGGAGTCACTGTTTCTCTGAGAGTTTGGCCCATCTTATTGTGGAAATGTATTTGTCTGTTTAGTTCATAGCAAGCAGGCGTCACTGTTTGGCTTGGCCTGGTTGGCCCTAAACTGTTGTGTGTTGTGGAAACAACCAGTTGCAAGCAGAGCTGTTCCTAAAACCAACTTTAAAAGACAGAACAAGGTGATAGATGAATTTTCAATGTCGTAAGTGATTTTGTCAAATGGCTGTACACTGAGTTCTTTGTCATGTACCTAAATCAGAGGTGGGGAACTATGTCCCTTTTTTGATTAGTGGACTTCAACTCCCAGAATTCCTGAGAAAGCATGGCTGGCTCAGGAATTCTGGGAGTTGAAATCCACAAGTCATAAAAGGGCCATCGTTCCCCACCCCTGACCTAGATGACTATTGAAAAATTATTTTTCTCATTGTTTTGGGATTGTTTCTAATGATGGAAACCAGAAACAGAAAATGTTATAAATAAGTAATTTTTCCTTACTCGCCTTCCAAAGTCATGTCAAGAGATTGTGCAAAGATGAATAAGGATTTACCAGTGTAAATAATATTAGTATGAATCGGAGATGTGCTTCTACCCATCTCCCCTTCTGGTGGTATATGACGCATAGGAATTGCCTCTTTGGAGAGGGCCAGTAGCCAGCTCATCAAACGTTTGCCCACCAGATGTATTAGGCGTATGCATAAGTGGTAAAGCTGTGAATTTTCCAGCTACTGTGAGTTGCTTCCCGAAATACATGTAACATTTGGCTCTAGACACCATTGAGGGGGGAGGGGGGGACGACAAAGCAAAATTCCTTACCAAAGCAAATTCTTATAGCCATTTTAAGTAGGGAGTGTCTGAAGCTCCTCCATTTCAAGATTAATTATCTGAAGAGAAAATGCCCAATCAAAAGGTAGAGAAAGCAGAAAAATATCAATACCGGTACTCTCTAAATTACACGATCTGTTCTGCCTACAGTATGTGGGTTTGGGACAGTCAGTTCAGTTCCTTAAATATTGGTGCAGAAGGGTTATTTTTTGAACTTGGGCTGTAAGGTCTGAAAGCAAATCTCTTCCTTCCTATTGCTCCTGCACTAACGAAATATTAATTTAGACTGTTTGGTTGATTTTGCTATCCTATTAACACCATCCCATGAAAAATAAGCAGACAAGCTTCTCCTGGCATGAAAACAGCATAGGCATAGTCTAAGAGTCAGCAAAAAAAAAAAGCTAAAATCCTGCTCGCATGTGATATGTCCAGTGTTTATTTTCCCATAAGTAATAGCCATGATGAGCACTAATGAAAGCTTGTCAAGGAAGAGGTTTTTGTAAGCCCTTTCCTCTTTGCAAAAAGCCTAATTAAATCCCTCCCTTTCAAAGCTGTAGTTAGCCCTCAGATGGGCCTTTTCCACTGATACCAGTGATTGAGCTATAGATCTGTAAGTCCTTAGGCTGAATTTTTCTTTTGCTAATTGATGGCCTTAGGGCAATCCTGTTAGCTACAGTATTCATCTACTGTTACCATTTTTTCCCAAAATTTTTTTATTATTTTATTTTATACAACATCATTCATCAAACAGTGTGTCAACCAGGTTGCAAATATTATGCCTTATCATAACTCACATTTTCATTACATTTTAATCCATTTTCAAAAATTATGTTGTCATCTTGATGTCGTTAGTTAATACTTCTAAATACAGCATTTCTAAACACTAGGCAATCCAAATACTGAAAGGTAAGATTGTTCGAGCACACAGGTCCACGGTCCAATAGACATGATACAAAAGGAAAACTAAGTGGAGAGTGAAGGGGAGAGCAGAGTAAATAAAGGACGATTTCAGGTACACCTTTCTTCAACCAATGATTAATGTCCCCCATGCAAGGACACTGTGTCTGGAAGACAGGGAATGTAGCTTCTTCCCGGTGGTGCTTGGTCTCCAGACCAATGGATGGTGCCAGATTCTGCTACAGGTCTGATAGACATAGCACTACATCATTGGGTAAAAGCATTGTGTAATGCTGCTGGTGAGTAGGTATGCCTTCGTCTGCTATGTTTTTGTAGAGGTGACAGTGACACAAACTTTGCAACAAGTTGCTGAGAGAGCTCCTTCCCTTGGCTGCTTCCCCACAGTTCAGTCTGCTTTCTCCACCTGCTTTCACAGTGATCTCATCCTTCTTCTCCATTCACTATTGTTTCCTCCATCCATGCTGCCAATTCTACCCGTGGCATTTTCAGCACTGTTGTTGGGAAGCACAATTTCAATAGCAATAGAAGCCTGTACTATTTTCCACAAAGAGAAAATTAAAGTATAATTTTGAACCAATAACGTGCTGCCTTTGGGAGTGTTGAAGTTTATTGCTTCTTCTCCATGCATCACAAGGAGTTTCTGATTTGGTTCAGGTACCGGTTATCATTCTTGGAGAAGTAATTTCTTTTAAACTATATCCTGTTACTACAAGTATGCCTATATGGAAACCTGCATGCAATTACCCCTGCTACTTAAAAAAACAGGGGTGACTCTATATTGCTAAACATTCTTGAGGCTTCCTTGAAGGTATTATGAATTAGCCAATAAGCAAAGAATAAAGCATGGATATTTAATTTTACTATAAGCACAACATTACTCTAAAAACAATACATATGCACCATCTGTTTTCTGAAACACTCATGGAGAATGTTGAAAGTATGATTTTAGAAGGTGGGGCAAAATATTTGTCTAAAAACAGGTGGAACTTGGGACCTAAAAATGCAACAGTGTCTGAAGATACATTTCAGATTAAATCTGGATTTGCACTTCCCTGAAATTTATTAGCTGCGCTTAGATTTCATTTACATTTTTGGTTGCCTGAATATCTGATAAAATTTTACAAGTACCGGTATGTTCTGTGCTGAAAGGTTTTGTTAATTCTGAAGTCTGCCCATCTCTTTCATTGGCTAAGCTCATTCATTTTACAAGAGTTCTTTTCTGCTTTCTCTTCTGGCGTGGACATAGTAATAGTTTAAAGAGATAGAGAAGTGACACGGACATCTTGACCAGCCTGACTAAGAGGTTGAGCAAATTATCTTCCTTGAATAATAAAGGTAAAATAAAGTCTTCTGAGTGAGCTCAGCTCCAGCTGACTTCATGAGTATGGCCTTGCAATTTTCCTGGCAATAATGTAGAAGCGGATTTTCATGTCTACTTTTTGGACGTTTTCATAACTTTCCAATCTGGTTATTGCCCTTAATTCTTTAATAGCTTTCCATATAATTGTTTAACCAGGGCCAACCCTGCTTAGTTTCCAAACCCAGACATGATGAGCCAAGAAAGTGCTGCCATATATTGAGTCAAATAGTAAAAGGGGGGGGGGGACAAATTGAATAGGAGCTTGTAGTCCTTTCATAGCACCTAAGATGTGGTTAATGCAGAAACGAAGAAGAAAATTAATTTATGCCATGGAAAGGATTAGCCCTGTAGAAAAGGGGGATGGTCTTCCCTGAATGGTTGCATCTTTCTAGCATGTGTCCCTCTTCTATACGAGTCTTAAAGATTTATGCACATTCCATTGCTGCTTGTGGTAATCTCATGGGCATGTTGTTCTATTCCCTACTCAATAGACTCCTTCTGCATAAAATGCCTCATGCAAGCAGTTGCCCTAGAAGGGACTGGATGGGATGATTGACACAATTGTTCTCCTTGTGAACATTCTTTCATTTTTCTGCCCGAATCCAGTAATGCACAGAACAAATGTCGATTTCTGGCCATGATCTGAAGCTGCAATTAGATCTTGCTCAGCTTTTCAAAACCGATTGAATAGTGGGGGGAAAGTGTTCTATTCTTGATGAACAGCTCAGGTATCACCTTTGACAGTAATATACTGTATTCTAAAAAACTTCAGAAAGAAAGCAGGCTGCAAGGTGAACCACTGTGTGGGTTGCCTTAGCCTATTGACCAATCTTCAATTTAATGCCTTTCAGATGCATTGAACAATGTCACCCGTGATGCCTAGCTATCATGCCTAATTAGTGGCTGTCTGGGGACAATGGAGGAGGCGATGCAACATATAAAAGACTCTGTTAAAGCAAGATAAACACATTTTGTGTGAGATTCTACATCATCTGAATACATGAGTGAGGTTTGCCAAGGTGGTCAGAGAATTACCATTCTATAACGCTTGCTTCAAAAAACTTTAGAGTGTAGCAGATGTACAGAGGAGTGCACATTTGTCCTTTGAAGCTAAATCCATGTACTTAGATTTTTTTTTATTATGTTTTACTGGAGCAGCTTTCCCCAAAGTAGTGCCCTTCAGAAGTGCTTGGGTTACTGTGCCCAGAATTCCCAGCCAGCATCTGGAAGACACTAGAGTTGAGAAGAATGCTTAGATTACTGGTTCCTTTGTTCATTGCTTTGGTTAAAACAGAGCTTTCAACTAGCTTAAATTCATGACTTGTTGTGCTATTAGTGTTTGATGGCTTGCTACATTATGTTTTTAATATGCAGAAATAATTTAGTCTTCATCTATTTTGCTTTTTCAACATACTTGTGAGGTGAATCACAATCATTCCCACATGGGAAGATTGAGAGAATATATTTGCTAACAACTTGTTAAACAGAGCAAGGATTTCAGCCCAGGCCTTCTATTCTATATCTAGTGCCCTGTGTATTCTCTCTCAACTTAATTGCAACAATCTTCAGCTCTTGCAGATGTGGGATCTTTCATCTGACTTTCAATATGGTGTGACTATTTTCTTTTTAATTTACTTTTAATGCCACATTTGTTCCTTGAAATTTGCCTTTTGTTGGTAATTCCTTTCCTTCTTTCTTTTCTTTCTATCTCTTTGATTCTCTATTAGTTCGTGGCTGTGACACCAGTAATACAATTCATATAATTGTTTAGATAAAAACCCATGTTCTATGGGATGCCTATATTAGGCTGAACTGATCCCCTAGGAAGAGAAAAAAACCAGGTCTACTCATTCATCATCATCATCACCTTCAGGTTAAGGAGCCATGGTGATGCAGTGGTTAGAATGCAGCATTGCATGCTAATTCTGCCAACAGCCAAAGTTTGATTCTGACCGTCTCATGGTTGACTCAGCCTTCCATCCTTCCAAGGTAAAATGAGGACCCAGATTGTTGGGGGCAATATGTTGACTCCATAAACCGCACAGGGAGGGCTGTACCAGAGGTGCTATTCAGCCAGTTCTGACAGGTTCCAGAGAACCAGTAGCAATAATTCGGAGAACCGGCAAATACCACCTCTGATTGGCTGACTGCAGCAAATACCACCTCTGATTGGCTGACCGCATAGCCACACCCACCAAGCCATGCCCACAGAACTGGAAGTAAAAAAATTTGAATCCCACCTCTGCCGCTGTACTATAGAGCAATATATATGTCTAAACGCTATTGCTATTTAAATGTATGTAGATTTAAAGCAACGTTCTGTTTTTTTTAAAGAAATATTAAAAGGAAATGTCAGGCATTTTGTGCTCACCTAAATATATGAGAGTAGGAATTTCTTAGGCAAATTGACTTTGAAGCTTGTCCCATGTTTCTGTCATCACCTATATCGATTTTTTATGCCTTTTTCCTTCTCCACCTCCCATAGTCCACAAAGAAGAAAGAATCTCTTTAGTGCTGTCATTATGCAAATAAAGCATAAACAATGTCAGGGGATAAGGACTCCAAGATTTGACAGTGCTCACTTTTTATAGGACATGTCAGGTGCTCACTGAAGCCACTCTGATGTTGACTGTAAGTGCTGATTTATGTAGGAACCCAGTTAACTTTTTCAATCAAAATGAGAGTTGTCTATTTCAATGTAAAAAGTTATGAGTTCTTTATAAAGTTTTTCTTTCTCCTTTTTCTGCCACAAGTTCTTTTTATTCTTAGCAAATTGCACATCAATCTTATTAGGATCTTCACAGGGTGAACTAATTATGTAGGACTTGTGAATCAAATGACCAACTTAAGCCTGTTATTGTTTTTTTAAGTGGGGATTAGGATGTTGGTAGGGATAATACTGATAAAAAATTAGAAAAATACACTTCTTTAATAAAAAAAATTCCCTCTTCTCTGGAAAACTCAGTGCGTGAGTGGGATTAGACATTTCTAACTGTGAAGTCTCATTAGTATCATGAAACTGCAATTTCCAGAATTCTCTTGGGGAAAGCTATGATATTTAAGATTATACAACCAATATATTGCCGTCTAGAATGGAATTAAATGAGGCAAGAGTGCTGAGTCTAAATGAATCCTTAAGAAATATATTTTTCTTTTTTACAGTTGCACTTGGACCACAGACATTTCTAACCCTTTCCTTTTCTGTATTATCATTTTGGGAATGGGTCCATAACTCTGAAATAATGTGTGCATTGAAGAATATATAGAAGGTCTCAAGTTCAGGAATTTCAGACAGCACAGCTGAAAAAATTTCTTCCTTTCCTCTAAGGTCTTAGGCTGCCAATGCTATTTAGGCAGTATTGAGTCAGAGACCAGATGGATCAATATTCTAACTCTCTACAGGAGCTTCCGTTATGGATCTCTCTAAAGCTGGTCCAGCCCTGCCTTTAGGCATAGCAGAACAAACTTCCAAAATAGCATATTTTGGGAGTGGTTAACATTAGGTTGTATTTGCTTTGTGCTCTTAAGGCAGCTTGGTGTTTTCAGATGCAGAGAAGTAAACTGTTTATTGCCAATGTTCTAGAGGTGTTTTAGAGGTTGATAAAAGCCCAGAATTGAATATACCCACAAAGACCAACAGTGGAGGAGACAAAGGATAAGTTAATAGTTACTACATTTTAGAAGTTACAGCAGTATATACAAGGATATAATATTAGAATGGGTAAAATTTGCATATTAGCAAAACTAATATGATAAAATATTTCTTTGCCATAGCTACTGTTTGGAATCAGGAATGGAATCAAATTGATTCTTTGAACAGAAGTGAGAACAGAGATGAGCCTTAGAGATTGGCAGAAAATTGTACCAATAGATCAGTAGAGGATGCTACTCCCAATTTCAGATGTTTCTTCACCAGTATGTAGAGGGTAGGAAATAAATGGAAAACCTGAAGTACTATTGTAACACAGGAGGATAAGTATGATGTCATAGGCATCATTGAAACTCAATGGGATCATTGCTTATGTTCTAGTAGATCACAAGTTAAACATGAGCTGAAAGCGTGATGCTGCTACTAAAAAGGCAAATCTATTTTGGGATGTTGTATTAATAGAAATGTAGAGTTCAGATTATGAAAAGTAACTATCCCATTCTAATCTGCCCAGGTCAGACCCCAATTGGAGTACTGTGAGCAGTTCCAGATATCACAGTAAAAAAAAGTAACGGTCAAACTGAAGTGAATTTAGAGGAGGGCCATCAGAACAGTGAGGGAATTGGAAATCAAGTCCTGTGAGGAACAGTTAAAGGAAATGGATATGTTTTACCTTGGAAGAGAAGATAGAGGAGATTCAATATTAGCCTTCAGATATCTGAACTACTGTATGTTCATGCAGAGTGTTCTCTCTGGGAGGCAGAACAAGAACCATGGGATTGAAACTACAGGGAAGTACATTCAAGCTAGGAGAAATTTCATGAGGTCAAGCAGTAAAGAAGCTGCCTTATGTAACGGTGACTTCCTCTTCAATGAAGATCTTTAAACAGAAGCTGGATAGCCATATCTCTGAAATACACAGCATATTTATTCTAAGCAATAGATTGGACTAGATGAAATCTGAGGATATTTCCAACTGTATGATTCTGTTCAACTGCCTGGTTACCTCACATTTTGTATATATGAAACATAAAGAAGGAACATGATCTTAATCTTTATCTCCAGAGAGCAACCTTTCTTGTGCTCACCTTATTGTTGAAAATGAACTTTTTGGAAGTTTGGGCACACTTCACTCTATTCTTTCCCATCCCAGTTCAATAACTGTTCCATAAACTGAACCTAATAAAGATACCTTCAAAGAAGTAAATGTTGGCATTATTTTGCAGGCTGTTTAAGAGAATCTACTTTAATTTCTTCTTCATTGCTTTTCCTGGAAGGAAGGTTAAGGTTGTGTTTTGCCCCTGTACTGTAGTGTCATGACTTTATTTATTTATTTTTACTTTATTTTTCACTTTTTTGAATTGCCCATCTCTCTCAGACAGGAACTCTGGATATCTTGCCATCCATCAAATCTTGTCATCTATTAGCGCTGGAATGGAGGAAAAAACATGTTACTTATATTCATTCATTCTCCCTCAGATTTGATGTAAGAGCCTATAGTAGATGATAAAAGTGTTGTCATCTCAAAAACCTCTTGCTATGCCAGAGTTGTTTATAGAGCATTCAAATGCTATGGCCCCTCTATTCATTTTCTATGTACAAAAAATGCCCCCCATCTTTTAAAGACTCAATCAACAGACCTATGAGATTTTCATGGGATCAATTGATTAGGAACAGAATTTCTGAAACATATTACATGCGCCAGAAGTAGAGGACATATGCCTACTTCGATACTCTTCAGTTCTCAGAAACCTGAGCCAGTACAGCCAATGAGAACTGAGGTCTATCATATTGAGGTTGTGAGGTGCTAATATGTAGGGTTGCAGCATTAGGGAGGTGAGCATTTCACTCTGGATCCATTTAAATAAAACTTTGACATAGCAAAGGAAGAACTAGGAAGCCAGCAAGATTATCTCACCATTCACACCACCAGTTCCTCACGTCCTTTTTTGGATTGGGGTCACATGTCTCTTCATGCTCAACTAAAGAAAGAAATAAAGGTAGGAGGATCTCTCAGCTGGAAAATTTCTTTTTAACTTATCTACACTCACCTTTGTCCATTAAGTCATACTGAATTTATCCAAAAATTATTTCAGCATTTATTTATTTATTTGGTCGTACTTATATGCCACCCAACTCCCAGAGGACTCTATATGTATTTAGAATTAAATACATTTTCTTTCAAGATCTAAGAGGAAGCATAAGAAAGTATCTTGGGTATGCACCCACGGAGAGCATGTAGGAAGGAGAGAGATAAAAAATTAAGTAGGAGGGGACTCAAATTAGTGGATAAAATAGATAGAATCTAGCTGTTCTTATTTTAGAAGAGGAAAGGCATAGTCCATTTGCACGTTTTGTGGTTTTTTTTTTGATAAACATTGTATAGTTACTGTTTATTTCAATGAGGCTTACTTAGGAGAATTTCTTAGGAAATTGGAGTCCTAAGTTTAATTACTAGCTTTCATGCTTAAAATGGGGGAGATACCGTATGTCATTCTGAAATATGATTCTGTCTGCTACTAATTCTAGAGTTACTGAAAAACAAATGCCACAAAAAGAAGTTGATAATTTTGTCTTTGAAATCTGGAAATTCTAGATAACAATATTTTATTTTCAAGACCTTACTCATCATGTTTGCAATTGTCTGCAATTAGTGATCCCGGAGTTGGCTGGATACCTAGGTTCATGCTGCCAAATGTCCTTATATCAAATAATCATCTCTATTTCTGCATTGGAATCCTGTATCTTAAAAATATCGAAAGCAATGATGATATCTTGTGCTGCTTTATGAGGGAAGATAATGGTTTTCACAAAGTTGGCACAGACTGCCCTCTCCATTACAAACATAATAAGATGGCCATCTTTTTCTTTATGGACAGAAGGTCCCATATCGACAGACATATCTCTGCAGCAGTTCAAACTATTCCTACGTACCATGGTGAGGCAATTTTAAGAAAGACTTCATCTCTAAATTTTGCAATTTGTGAAAAAGTAATAACATAGTACATGTCTCCATAAAACATGAAAACATTAGAAGCCTCAAAAAGAGAAAATCTTTTTGTGAATGGCTTTTTTGGCTTGCCTTCCATTATACCCTGAAAAGCTGCATAATGACTAGTACCTCTTAATAAACACTGGAATGTGTTTATTATTATAATTTCAAAAATTCCAGCAACCGGTTCTCTGCCAGGGTGTTGGGTGGGCATGGCCATGGTGGGCGTGGCCTAGTCGACCTCCTGCGCCATGGCATGGGGGGGGGCATTTTCGCCCTCCCCAGGCTCCAGGCGCTTCCCTTGAGCCTCTGGGAGGGTGAAAACGGCCTCCCCTACCCTCCAGAGGTCCTCCAGAGGCCGAAAATAGGCCTTCCAGGACTTCCGGGAAGTCCGTTTTTTGCCCTCCCAGAGCCTCTGCACACGCAAATGGGCCGTGTGGAGACTCCTGGGAGGGGAGGGGCAGGGTGGGCGGGGTCAGCCAGTTGTTCTAACTACCGGTTCGGCGAACCAGATGTAAAATTAACATCCAGTTCACCCAAACCAGCTGAAACCCACCCCTGCCTCACAGCTGGACAGATTAATGTGCATTATCATGGTTTGAATCAACCACCATAGATAGACTGGTGGTGTTCTCATCCAAACAACCATGAGCCCAGCTTTTATTTCCACACTTCTGTAGGCTTTAATGCAAGTGCTTCCCAAACCTTTTTCCCGTCATTACCCAAAACTGCTTATTGGAAAGTCCTTTTACCACCACTTAATAAGAAAGGGTTAGGGAACAGCTTTTTGGCGGGGGGGCGGAATATATGTTGAGAATTGCCATTAAAAAAACATACATTGGTGAAGAATAAAAGGAAATGTGTAAAGAAATCCTCTCCCCTTGTGTTTTGAGCCTTTCTTTCCCGCACATGGCTCCACCCACCAGTACACTGAACTTCTGAAGAACAGATGGTGGAAGGCGCAGCCAGTTACACCAGGCCTTGCCAAGGAACGTGCTGTGCTCATTCCTCCTCCACTGATATTAATGGTTGCCCCATCACCCATAGAAGTAGCAAGAGGAATCTGAAGGAGACCAGCATTTAGCAACATATAGCTTATGTGAACATGGCTCTTGCACTCTTTACTCTGGTTTCATTTTTGGAGAGCAGCCAGCGGGAATGGACTGGTATACCGTGTTGTTAAGACAGACTTGTACAAGCTATTTCTGACACACTGTTTTGAGGGTGGCCCCACCAATCACTAGCTGGAACTGAATAGATTCTTGATAGATTCCCCGTTTCTTTTTTCTTTGTTCTCCCGTGCCAGCAAAACTGGGAGGTTTGTCACCAGAGTTGACGCTAGCCTTAAAGAGGGTGAGGCTGAGATAACATGTGGTAGGATGCCATTAAAAACAGTGTTTTAAAAAATATTTCACATTCCTCATACAATGCAAAGTGGATTTAAAACGCTTTGTGCCCCCATTTTCTATTAAAATGCTCAAAAAGTTACACCACACGGAAAATGTTGACCCCCTTCTCTCACCAAGGATACCCCTGTAGTCGCTCTCATACCTCCCCTGGATATCAGGGGGAGGCCCAATTGTTTAAATTAGAAATGTCCCCACCTCAAAAAAACGTATGTTGGGGATAAACGGTAATTGGCTCGTGGAATTAAAATAGTGCATGCATTCATCGAGGATGTGGCATACTTAGACAAATTTACAATTATCTAGACTAGGGGCAAATACAAACTACACAAACTGCTCTTAAAACTGGTTCACACATGCATATATAGATACTACTTGCAAGCTTGGACCAGATGGCCAATTTGAACTTTTCTTTAGAGTCCCTTGATTTGGAGGGTCTATAAATAAAACAAAAAGAAAAACTGGAGCCCAATAAAGTTGCTTCTGATTTACAGTATATCACTTTAGAGTGCAAATGAGAAGTCCTTTCCATTCTCCTTTCCATTAGCGGTCCTTACATAAGCTTTCAACCTTGTCCTTGACTTGCTAGTTTTCTCTAGAAGTAATATTTTCTATGGGAGAACATTTAGTCAACACGAATTTCAGCACTTCAGGTACAGTATAGGCTTCAGACCATAGAGTAATAAAGCAGCAGCGGTAAGAACGACATTACATGCTATATTTTGTGGGTGCAAATTGTTTTTTTCCCCTAAGCCTTCATCCCAAGTAGACCATGGACATGTACAGAGCTGATTGGTTGCCATAGCAACACCCCTCACACTGTCGTGTTAGTTTCCTAGGTGGGTTTAGATGCCTGTGGCATTGGCTTGACACATCTCTACTTCCTGACGCAGGCAGTGTTATTTCAGGAGCAGGTGCCATGCCACTGTATTGAATTATGGCCCCTGGCTAAATGGGTTATTACTGCAATACAGTGGGGTTTTTTCCCCCCTGAAAACAAGACTCCTTTATCTTGCTAGTTGCACTGGGACAATACTGCTGGCTGACAAATATTTATCGGAGTGTCTCCAGCATGCATTTTCAGATATAATTCCATGCATTCAGGCTCCCTTTATGAGAGTAAGCAGAAAATGGGCCAGAGTAGCCAAATGAAACATTTCTGTTGAAGCTAAGCATGACTACCCTGATTTCTTTGAAACAGATATGGGGAAAATGCTTTTTCCACATATTTCTGGACTCCAGCTCTGATCCCTAACCAGCATAGTCAATGGTGAAAGATTCCTGGAGTTGCAGTTCAACAACATCTGGAGAATAGAAACCCCTTGCAGATTTTAAAGCACATTTTAATAACTTTTCAACAAATTCAGATTTTATGGTGGTGTACAGTAAAAACTGATCAAGTGGAGCCATATTTGAATCACTCTCACATGTCATAAAGTAATTAATTTACACAATCATACTGAATAATTGATTACCAAATCTCAGTGATGGATTTTTATGGAAACGAAGCAGATACAGACTTCACACAACATCCCTGAACTTTTATGAATCAGTTTACATGTATGTTTTAGTATTTATAATGTAAATTAGGGCCAAGGAGACCTCAATTTATATCCTCATACGGTTATCAAACTTCCTTATAGCCTTCTCCCTCATCTTAGATCGGGGTGGAGAACAATGGCATAGTTGGCTCAGGAATTCTGGGAGTTGAAGTCCACAGGTCATAAAAGGGCCATTGTTCCCTACCCTGATCTAAGATGAGAGAGAGGGCTATAGGAAGTTTATTGTTCCCCACCCTGCCGTTGTTCCTCAACCCTGCCATTGTTCCCCATCCCTGCCTTAGATGGTAATTATGGAGGATGAACTAGAAGGGACAGGGCTGTGTATATTGCACAGAGTTCCATGAAGAAGGTGAGATAAGTACACAACAAAAATTAATTCACCTGTCAGCCATCAGTGCTTGGTTCACACATGTATGAATTTTACTTGATTTACCTCCCCATGATTATATTAATTGATGGTCTGGTGCACAGTAAAATAAAACTGTGTACGTGCTCTTTTATTCATAGATTCAGCCAGTCATCTTAAACCCTAGACCTCAAATATATATCAGTTTGTATGAATCTGGCATAAATCTGCATGCAGTCACTTAACTATGTAGTCAGCTTGCAGTGCAACCCATGTTTATTGTCTTGTCCAGAATAAGATGTTATTGAGCTAGTAACTTTAGGGTTTATTTGAAAAATCACCCATATTGTATAGCTGATCTCATAACTGCTTCCGTACACAGCTCAAATCAATCTACTTCCTGACACAGAACTTGGATTGTGTAAATTCAGTCTTTATTCTCATCCAGATGATTGCATTTTCATACATGCTGAATAAATAATGCATACAAATGAACACCTGCGCCTATCAACCAGGGTTTAATTTAAACCTTATTTCATTATGTCAACTCACTGCTAGAATATAGGAGAGGAATATTAATGTCTTGTCTTTGCTTCAGATATCAGTTTCTCTAGGCACATCAGTTGCACTTAAATAAAGACCGTGTCTCCTAGGAAAATGGTTGTAGTCTTGCTCTTACTGAATCTTACGTCTTGATTAGAGGCATAAGCTATGCTTAAAAAAAAGCAAACAAAACCATCCTGTTCATGAAATTGGTTGGGAAAGGAGAGAGAGAAACATTTTCAATGCAAAACATTTTCAGGCACTTTAATATATGTCCTTAATTTCAGGGGTGGTATTTGCTTTTAGTGAAATTGAGACACCTGCCACTTGCAGTGGTTTTTCACCAGACTAGATGCTGAATTTGGGGGGAATGAAATTTGTGTGTCATATATGAAACGAATATGCAGGTTTTCCATCATTTAAGAAAATATCCAAACTACGCTGACGTTTTTGCTAATTACATAGGGCTATTGCTAATGCAACTTCTGATCATCTTCAAATTGCATTGAAGTTATTCCAACAGGGTTTACAATGAATACATATAAAGCAGATGTGCTATAAGGCACTTTATTTGTTTATTTAGTTATTTGATGGATTGATTCGGGTACCGCCCAGTTCCAGATCAACTCTGGGTGCATCACAGTATTAAAAGACAAAATAGCAAATATATTGAATATAATTAAACTGTAGAACATGAAACAAGGTAGTGAATCTGGCCAAAGATAGACAAACACATATCACCCACCCAGCAAGGGGTAACAATCACCCTAGCCCACAATCTAGGAAGTCTTTTAGGTTTCCAGAACACCAACTGACTGGGAGCTACCAAATTTCAGGGGCAACCTCATTCCAGAGGGCAGGTACTGCCGTAGAGAAATCACACTTCTGAGGTTTTGATAAATGACTCTGCTTGACTTGAAAGAACTTGGAGCATGCCAACCCTATCAGATCAAATCAGACACCAGGAGAGATAGGGTGTCCCACAAATAACAAGACCCCATGCCACATAGGACTAAACAGGTCATAAACCGCATTTTGAATCCCATCCAGAAGCAGGCTGGCACCGAGTGCAACTTATGAAGCTGTCACGTGGCATAACACAACATGCTCCTCAGTGCCCAAACTGCTGCATTCTCAATCATTTGAAGCTTCTGAGTTAGGCTTCAAGAGCGACCCCATGTAGAGCATATTGCAGTTCATACAAGGAGGCTGTGTTATACATAAGGACCTGCGCTGATCTTTGAAGCATAAAAGCGTAACATGAAATTTAATATTCATTTCAAATAAGCTTGGAGAATGCAGAGGGATAATGTCAGCTCTTTGACATTAAGACCATTAACACCTGGTTGTTTAATGATGTGCAGCTATCCCGTTGCATTTTGTGACTGTTTATATTGAAATAATGTTTTCTCGGTGACTTAGGATTTTTTAGTACTAGTATTGGTGATTGGTTTCTTTGATTTTAATCCTGGTTATGAAGAATGCATGCATACTGCTTAGAGTTGAATACAAGTGAAGCATTCTATAATCTGAACAATAAATAAATGTCCCTCAAATTAGTTGTTGAAGAAGTATCATGGGGTCTGTTGCCAAATGACTGGGTCCTAATTCCTACCAGCTCTTTTAACTATATACTCTACATTTTCAATGAGGTCACCAGTTCAAATTTGATTCAGAGACAAAAGAAAAACCCTACCACCCTTGCTACAAACTTGCAGGGGTCTTCAAACTTGACAGCTTTAAGACTTGTGGACTTCAACTCCCAGAA
>JANHJO010002009.1:76155-86192 GCA_032468235.1 Pseudoxyrhopus heterurus | reverse complement strand
CTCTCTCTCTCTCTCTCTCTCTCTCTCTCTCTCTCTCTCTCTTTCTTTCTTTCTTTCTTTCTTTCTTTCTACCTTGAAGTAAGCCTGAAAAGGATTTTGAACCTTCCTGTGCAGGATGATACTTGAAAATCTAGGCTGGTAAGCAAGCACACGCAGGCACCAACAACTACATAGGTTGGAAGAATGAAGAGCCGGTTTACTAGGATGCAAAAAATGAAGCCACATCTCTCAAGAAGGCAACGTTTTTAATTCAAAGGCAGAAAGGCACTTTGGGATACCTGCTGCATTTTCTGCCTAAATCGGCTGAGTCTTCCCCCCAGAATCAAACAGTTGCTGCTTCAGAGATTTTTTTTTGTCTTCAGGAAATGCAATTTTGCTTTCTGAATCTGAAATGCTGTGCAGATTTCTGGGTAAAGCATCCATTCCAGATGTGCAGTTGCTGTGCTTGTTAAGCCAAACCCCACCTCAACTATCCTACTCCAATGTTGAAAAATATTGTTCTAAAGCTGTGGAAATACCTGTCTTAGACCATTTCTGTTCCAACTGCACACCTGAGGCTGTCTACAATTTCACACTGACTGTTTACACAATAATTGATAGAATATTTGTAGCTCAGGGTTGAACTGTGGGGTCCAAAGGGCTCTCTGAGCTTGGTTGTTTTCTTGCAGATGTTTCATTACCAATTTAGGGAACATACTCAGTGCTAGAGGGAAGTAGGGCCTGCAAGGGGGAGGAGGAAGAGGAGGAGGAGGAGGAGGAGGAGGCCGGCTTTGGGGCTCTCTGGCTTGCTTTCTTGCAGACATTTCATTACCAAACTAGGTATCATAATCAGTTCTAGTAGGCAGTAGAGTTTGTTCTTATTTTGTATACTACCGTAGTAGCTTGCCCTGTCAGTGTTGATGGAACACAATAATCACACAACAATGTCAGCTGGGGGAAAAAATCTACTTCTTCCAATCTCTACTTTTTCTCACAATCTACATCATTCGAAAGCTGACTGTTTTCCTGAAACGAGGAAAGCTTAGCGAATAGAAGAAAAACCCAACAGTTTGCTTTTTTTTTCTTTAAAAGGTTTAAATTGGCCAATATAGCAATAGCAATAGCACTGTATTTATATACCGCCTATCAGGGCTTGCAACCCTCTCTAAGCGGTTTACAATGTCAGCCTATTGCCCCCAACAATCTGGGTTCTCATTTTACCAATCTCAGAAGGATGGAAGGCTGAGTCGACTTGGAGCTGGTGGGATTCGATCAGCCAAACTGCTGATCTGCAAGTCTGCAGAGTAGTCTGCAGTACTGAGTTCTAACCACTGAGCCACAGCGGTATAATATAGGTTCCCAAAGGAGTTTATTTATTCAACTTGTATACTGCCAAATCAATTTATCTGACTAAAAAGCTTTAAGAAAAAGTGAGGTGGGAATCAAGAAAATCTGAGAAAAAAATGGTTTTTTTTTTAAAATGGATAGCACAGAAAATTAGAAACAACAGAGACAATACTGTAGGTACGTAGAAAAAAGAAGAAAATGGATAGCAATAGCACTTAGACTTATATACCACTTCACAGTGCTTTTCAGGCCTCTCTAAGCAGTTTACAGAGTCAGCATATTGCCCCCAATAATCTGGGCCCTCATTTTACCAACCTCAGAAGGATGGAAGGCGGAGTCAACCTTGAGCCAGTGAGAATTGGACTTTGGCTGCTGACAGCCTTCAATGTTACATTTTAATCACTGCGCTACCATGGCTTTTTGATTTAACAAAAATTAATTCCAGATCCTGGACAATAAACGAAGCTAGCTTTATTTTTAAAAAAATGTGAGGACAAATGGATCTGCATGAGAAATATGAGACTGTTACTGACTAAAAAAGAGTAGTTAAAGAAATGAAATATTTATAAATATTTCCAGGGAACAGAACAGGTTGAGGAAATAAAAGATGAAAGAAAAGAGAATAAAAGAAAAAAATTCAAATGCCATTGAGATATAAAGGCTCACTATTACGAAAAAGAGATATTGCAAGTTAAACTTCAACTGAAACCATTAGGTTTTATCATGTATCCATACATCTTTCTCCTGGTTTTTAATGGAATTTAAGAAACAAGAACTTCATGATATTCATACTATGTTTGATTTGAGGAGAGCTGGCAGAGATATAGAACAACTTTTCTAAGAATAAGCTGCTTTGAATGTCTTTAAACCAACTATATACAAGAGGTTTACTTTTTTTTAAACAACTACTTTAACACACAATAGTTGCAGAAGAGTTACATAGAGGACGGGTTATAACTGTGGTTAAAAAAAGGATCATCTGAAGACTATTATTTTAGGTAACCCATACTGGCCAAAAAAGGGGGGGAAATAGTAAAATTGAAGAAGTATGCCAATATGGGCTTTTAATTATTAAATGTTATGAGATTGACAAATAAGAGAATCCCAATTTGAGGAAATGATAAACCATAGCTGCTTCTTTGTCTGTTTTACGTACCAAATCAGTGGATAGAAAAAAAATATCTGTATTGACAGACAAATTAGGAAGCTAAACCCTTTTGTATCACCAGTAACAAGTCTCTTAGTGAATGGAGAGGAAAAGGAGGGTTGCTTGAAAGAACTATAATACTGTACAGCATTAGTTTGTACCATTTATTATAGGAAGGGATATCATGGGTCCCAATACAAATCCTTACCAGGAGACAACAGGATTAGTTTGAATAACTATATTCTTGATCATTGTATCCCTGATTCAGAACATGGGCTGAAGCTGAGGAAAAAGTAGATTGTCTAGAGGAATCAATTTAAAAAAAAAACAGAAACTGAGGGAAAAACTGTTGTTAAGAAAAGAGTAGCTGTCAACTGGATACTTGGGGGGAAAGGAATACTTGTGGTTTTGGTTGCTGCAGAACATGCAGACCTAATTCAATAGCAGAGGTATTAATAAAAGCTTTGGCTGAGGCAGGAGAAGAAAAACATTATGCTCAACAATTTCTGCTGTTAAGAAAATAGAACACCATGCTGAAAAGGCAAACCAGCAAGCTATAGTTGTAGTTGGGGGGGAAAATAAAAGCCATTTGTACAGAAAGGGGTAAAATGGTTTGAAAAAGGAAGAATTTGGAGAATCCTTGAGTTGGAAAAAAAAAGCATTGCCTTTTCTCCAAAGGAAATTGTTTCTCTGGGTGACGTCAACCAATGACATGAAATAAAAACTGAAACTGTTGCTAAGGTAGAAAAGAAAAGAAAAGAAAAGAAAAAAGAAAGGACGACAGGATTCGAAGGAGACATAGGAGAGTGCAGTGGTGCTACCTTGGCATTGAGAATAATTCTGGTTTGTAGATCGTCTTAACTTTTGACAAGGTATTGAAAGTGGTAGAACTCAACAGTCCTATTTGGGCAAACAGCTGACAGAACTGCAGACACTTTCCATCTTGTCAAAGAAGAGGGGAAACTGAAGAAGAAGAAAGGGGGTGAGGAAACCAACATACATCTGGGTAGATTTTTGAGAATTCTGTTGTTTTGGGCTGAGGGAAATGACATTTTAAACCATATGTATCCCCGAAATTCACTCATAAACCCAATCTCACCTAACGTGCCAGCCACAAGAAATCTATTTTTAAAGTCTTTTAGAAATCTTTCTTTCTTAAAAAATTTATTTTATTTATCAAATTTCTACATCACCCATCTCACCTAAGTGACTCTGAGCAGTTTACAAAGTGATCATTCAAAAATGATGTTAAGATCAGGGTCTCCACCCTCTCCAGTAGCCACCTCAGTACATTAGTCATGGGAGGAATCAGTAGATAATGTTAGGCCTCAGATAAGCTTAATCTGTGATGACTAATTTAGACAGGCAAATCATCACATAATCCTTTTACTCAGTGAAGTTACCTCTTGGTTCAGAAAGGGTTTCTTGTTATTCTCGGTGAATGCCATACAATTTCTTTTTTGACATGTACATTATTTTATGTTTACCAGGTTGACCCCATTGTCCAAAGTCTGTTTCTATTGGTTTTTTTCCCCTCCCAGCATTGCAGTCGCCCATAGAGTACCAGCGTCGGGAGAGCAAAACCCACAGTCTAGGACGAACGGGGGCTCTACACCACTCACTGACAGGTGGCTCAACCCGGCCCTCTTCCTCAACCTCCATGGACCAGAACAAGGGATCCAGCCTCCAGGCCCACAATGCCTCTCTGCCTTCCCTTTATCTTCCTGGTCCTGCCCCACCTGAGCCCCTCCCCTCTATCGAGGTAAGGCAAGAAGATCATCAGCCAGGCTCCCACCTCAGATAGTATAGCAATTTGGTGTGTGTGGCTGACACAGATTTTCTACTTTGGAGAGGAAAGCTTAACATCCAATGCAGTCATTTGATTTAATTAAACAGTAGCTCTGAGCCTCCTTAGAATTTGAATGCCTGAAATAACCATTACTGCATATAAAAACAGCAATTCATAATTAAGATAATTCTATCCTGTCTATTGCTTGAAATATGTTGTGAACCAGTTGCCATAAAGACAAAACAGTTTCTTGCTCCATTCCTAATCAATGCCGCTTTGTAAAATTTCAATTATTGATGTGGAAAAAAAGAGATAAGAGAGGAAGTTATTGGCCATCTTTTAATAGAGTAGCTCAACAAATAATGAGGAACTGGGGCCATTTACTTAATATGTTGCTCTTTCCTAAGTAAAGTGTCCTAGAAATAATTATACTGAAAGATACTATGTAAATATTGAAAATAACTTGATACCCGGCTTCCCCAGGGTTGGTTCCGGCGGCCGTGGCACGCCCTCCCCCATCGCTGCTCGAGCGTGGCCGGCCTAACCTCGTGGTGCTGGCTGCGGCCAGGCCAACCTTGTTCGACTGCTGCCTCCTCATGGTTGCCGTTGTTAGGTCGTCAGTCACAGACGCTCCCTCCCCTATTGCCACTTCGCCGCTGCGGCCAGGCCAATCTCGTCCCGTCGCTGCCTCCTCCTAATGGCCACTGGCTTCAGAGCCGGCTGGAAGGCCTGTGGTGCGCATGCGGCACGGGTGACGTATGCGCAGTAAAGATTTACCAGTGTATTGGTGGGGGCACCCTTTTTGGGGGGCGCAGACCCTCTGAAAGCATTCGTGACCCCCCCCCAGTGCTTGTCTCAGGAGGGTAAAGTACCTGTATGTGAAATTTGGGCGTGATTGGTGGAGGGGTGGAGGAGCGTATAGGGTACATACACACAAACCAAAAACCCACACTTCTGTTATACACACAAACCCACACTTCTGTTTTATAGATATAGATAAACACTAATATCATTTTATATCTACCATATATCATTTTATTTAGAACAACCTATTAGTACAGTCAAAGGACTCTGAGCCCATGCCAAGTGTATGTACAGCATACATGTTATTCTGTCTATGGATCATAACTGCTCTGTCCAAATGCTGAAAGTTGGAGAGGATGGAGTCACGGTCAAATGAAAGGGAAATCAGGTTGAGGAAGACCTAGACTAGGACTTCTTAACTCTGTTCCAGTTCATCTAGGAGGAAATGACTTCTTTCTTTTGATAAGGAGAGGCTATTCAGATAAACAGAATGGGTTTCCATGGTCTCCCAAGATGGTCAGTTAAGAAATAGGAAAAATTGTTGAATGAATGAATGAATTAATGAATGAAATCCATGCCCCAAGTAACCCAATTTTTTTTTTGGCTTGGTCCATGCTTGAGGCAAAGATATCAGAAGAACTAGAACAGGGCAGGTAGGAAGGGAATATATTGTCTGCTATTGCGACTAAACAATTATTATTATTTTGTATCACCCACTGAATATACAAGAGAAAAATCTTTACACGTATATATAGCATGTTGATTTACCCAGCAGACTGTTAGGCAAGAGGGACTAAGAAAATGTAATTTTAGAGGAGATTAATTAATGTAGAAAAACCAGATGCATTTATTATGGGGCCATTAAGATAATGATTATTATATGTTTACTGAACATTGATCATTTGGCTGCTGTTAGAGGAATATCTTTTTTCAACATCTATTTGATTCTTCTTTATTTATTTATTAAATTTGTATGCTTATATTAAATTTATGTGCATATGTATATAGGCATAATAGAAGGGAGAGACTTGGGAGCTATTAGATTAATGGAACCCACTCTTCTCATTTTGAGAGAGATCAAAATATGTGCTAAATTAATGATGACTTCAGTGAAGCTATGAATGGTATGACATGCCTTCAGCATAGAAAACCATCATGTCCTTTTAAGGATAATTCCTTACATCCAATGCTGAATGGTGCACTCATCCCCCAAATGCTCAGCTTCTGGTTTGCTTTTCTGTACTATGTTTCTCTTCAAATTTTCCCTCTTCATCCCACCTTTCACTTACAGCCATCTCACAGCCAAAGCTCTCCAGGGCCTGAATCTTCTCACATACCTTCTGAGCAACCTGATATACAGCTCCCCGGTGTCCCTCAGCAAGAAACCCAGCAATTGGTAAGTTCTTGGTGAGTTCAGAATAAATCACAACAATCAGATTATTCTGGTTCTGTTGACTTTCCCTCCAAAATTAATTGTTTCCTTCCCCTTTTGCTGGAGCTTTCTACTTGCATGCATGCCCATGCATGTAACCAGGGTTTTGTCTTGGGAGAGGGTAATTGTAAAGAACCTTTCCCCTCCCCTTAGGATCACAATCACTGCAGATGGCAACGATAAACAATTGAACCAAAGCTTAAATGCAGTTTTCCCTTCAATATATTTCTCAGTTTCAGTGTGTTGTTGATCAGTAAAAAAATTTGCAACTAATATAAGCGCAGGGGTTATATAATCAGATAACTACCAAAACTATTTTAAGTCTAGGAATGTGGAAAAGATAAAGGGAGAAATAGCAGGCAAACAGGAGCAAATAATTAGCTATAGAATAGAAAAAACGTTGCATGTTATGTGCACTCACTCAGACACGTGCAAACACATACACACCCTTTGCTCACTTTGCCCAGTTTACACACAGAGATCCTCTTTGTCTTCTATTTTATAACCTAAAATATTGGTCTTGGAACAGTTGGTTTTTATCAATCTTGTCATGGAACACAGGTAATCCTCGACTAACAAGCATTCATTTAGTGACTGTTCGAAGTTAGAACGGTACTGAAAAAAGTGACTTATGCTGTTTTTCACACTTACAACCATTGTAGCATCCCCATGATCATGTGATCAAAATTCAGATGCTTGCCAACTGGCTCATATTTATGACAGTTGCAGTATCCTGAGGACACGTGATCACCTTTTGCGACTTCTGATAAGCAAAGTCAATGGAGAAGCCAGATTCTCTTTACAACCATGTTACTATTTTAACAACTGCAGGGATTCACTTAACGATGCTGGCAAAGAAAGGTAAAATGGGGCAAAACTCACTTAATAATTGTCTCCCTTAGAAATGTTGAGCTTATTTGTAGTTGTACGTCGAGGACTATTTGTATTCTTCCATTTACAAGATAAAACTGAGATTTATCTAGTTGTTCTTGAGCAGTTCTTGAACATGGAAGCTCATGTCCTCACTCGGTGCGTTTATCCATCAGTTCTACTTCGACCTTCTTCTGATCTCTGGCACATTATATAGTCCACCCTAGCATGATGTTGTACTTTCATGCATTCAAATGGACTGTATATATTAAATTAGACTGACTAGCCATAATAGAGTTCATTAAGCTCATTATCTTATGATTACCAGGAAAGACGCTTTGTTGTCCACAAAAAGTTGCATTCTGATCAAACATGGATGCTCTCTGGTTTGTGGTTATGCCGTGAGAATGCAGATAAACCCAGAATCTTGCACTTCCTGCAGAACTGAAATAGCATTCACCATTTCTGATTATCTGATTGAGGAAATGACTATTCTTATGGAATCATTTTTCTATGAATAATGATTAACCTAAAAGGATTAAAAGATTAGATGATATGTAAAAGCAATAAACAGTACCTGGGCCATTTCTTTTCTCTGCTATTCTCCCCCACCACCACCACTCTCTAAACAACAATAATATTTCAAGACAACTAAATCTGTAGGAATTGTTTCTGTGTAAACCACCGGGAGACTGGTCTGCTAACCCTATTTTTAAAATATCAAACCAACCATAATTTTCCTGATCAAAATGACAATAAAGACTACCACAGAGGGCAAGACATTCAGGTATTAAGTGGTATATAAGTCTAAGTGCTATTGCTATTAATCTATCTCATCTGCTAGGAATATTATTTCTTAGGAATCTGTCCACTCATGAGTCTTCCCACCAGGTAAAGTTCAGCTGCACACTTCTATCAAAAGAATTTGATTCACTTGCCTGTTTCCATTTCTCTCTTCTATGAAGTCAGATTGTGATAAATAATGTTTTTCATTATCACATGTCATAATAGAATGGCAAGGACTCGACTAAAGACTTTGACACTCTGTCCCTCTTTCTTCCAACTTTTTCTTCTCTACTGTTCAGGCATGGGGAGTACAAACAAATTAAATACTTGTACACAGGTGCACTTTGTGCAACACACATGTATTGGCAGGTAGGGAAGCTACTTCTATAAAATATATCCTCAACTTCTGGCCATTAAAACCACACTAGGTTTTCATGCAGTTTCTTTCCTCTCATTTACCTGTAATTTTCTTCAGTTGGGGGGGGGATATGGGAGGACATTATATGTCATAATTTTTCTTTGAGTTATTGCATATATAAAAATTTCTTAGACACAACTATCTCATTTCATACACAGTCATCCATTCTGGACAAAAGAACCAGAATCTGGTAGCACCTATTTTAACTAACAAATGTTATTAAAAAGTGTAAGCTTTTGTGAGCTATAGCTCATTTCATCAGATCCATAAAATGACCAGACTGATGTAGGATTAAATTGCTGTGAGTTGGGGGGAAGAGGTGAGGGAGAAAAGGGTTGGTTATGCAGATGCAGGTAGCATAAGAAGCAGCTTGCAAGTAGCTTATCGCTTGGGCTTCTGATATCCATCATTTCTCTCTATTCTATATATGTAAAGTGAAATGGATATCCTACATATTATTATTTACATTTATTTTGCACATTTTTTGTCAGGGAAGTGATACCCAATTGTTTCTTGATTTCACTTTTACAATTCCTTTTTGTTGAGGAACTGGAGGTAGCATAAATGTTTGCTGCTATCTAGTCATTATTATTCATGCAACAATCCTATGAGTGGTGTTAAGATAAAATACTTTCATCTAACGAACAACATGGATGGCTAAGAGTGGATTTCTCTTCCCTCAGTTTGATGTTCTTGACCACTATATCATCTTTTGAGTTTGCAGAGGATTTATTGTGTGTTTAAGCGATTCAAGAGACTTCGGTTGCACTTGCACTACAATTGTCCCCTTGTCTTTTGGACAATCAGTGTAGTAAATATTGAAGATGCTACTGCTGATACATTTCTTGCTGCTCTGAGAAAGCAGCTGATAGAAAAGTGTAGGTCATTGCAAGTAGGATCAGTATTGTTCATGTTATAATTAGCTGAAGGAAGGTAAATCGTGAACCAATTAAACATATAGGTGAAATATGCTTAGATAACATGTTTGCCTATAGCTGTAAAAATAATTTAATTCTCATTTTAAAATAATAGTATCAAACCTTACGTTGTGAGAATGGAAACAAATGGTGATGTTTCATGTTCTAGAAATATGTTTTGGGGAGACAAAATATTGGATGGTCCTGAACCTGGGCCAGATGTAACTTAGATTTATATACTGCTTCATAGTGCTTTACAGCTCTTTCTGAACAGATTACAATAGCAGCCTATTACCCCCAACAATCTGGCTCCTCATTTTACCGACCTTGGCTGAGTCAACCTTGAGCCAGTCAGGATCGAACTCCTGGCAGTGGGCAAAGTCATCCTGCAATATTGTATTCTAACCACTGTGCCACCACGGCTCTTGATATAAAAATATAGTTCACGTGCTCTAATAGAATGAAATTGGGCATAATATAGCAATAGCAATAGCACTGTATTTATATACCGCCTATCAGGGCTTGCAACCCTCTCTAAGCGGTTTACA
>JANHJO010002008.1:73157-84573 GCA_032468235.1 Pseudoxyrhopus heterurus | reverse complement strand
CTTCCTTCCTTCCTTCCTTCCTTCCTTCCTTCCTTCCTTCCGTCCTTCCTTCCTTCTTCCTTCCTTCCTCATAGTGAATTATAAATGAGATAAGAATGAAGGATCAGTTACATTCCTAAGGGATGTGAGCATTCAGCTCTGCATTCTTAGTGGCTCTGCGGCAAATTATTTATTTCCACCAAAGGAAGCCAATGATTTCAAATAGGGTCACTCAGAAGAAAGAAGCCTTGCCATTTTCCCCCTTCTCCCCAGCAACTCTGCTATAAGTTGTTGAAAAAGGTAGGGACTGGACTTTCAGCTCCCCAGTGGTTTCTTCCTTCTTCCCAGAAACCTTGTGCTAGCTACAGAAAGTCTTCGGTTTATGACCAAAATTGGGACCAGAACTTCCATTGCTAAGTGATGTGGTCATTATGTGACTTCATGCCTGATTTTATGACCTTTTTTGCAACAGTTGTTAAGCTAATCACTGCAGGCATTAAGCCAATTACCATGGTCATTAAGCAAATCTGGCTTGTCCCATTGCCTTGCTTGTCGGAAGCCCCCTGAGAAGATCATAAATAGTGATCACATGGCCCTGGAAAACTGCAACCATCATAAATATATGCCAGTTGACTTCCACCCAAATTATTATCATGTGACTGCTGGACTCTGCAATAGTCATAAGTGCAAGAACCAATCATAAGTCACTTTTTTCATCACCATAATAACTTTGAATGGTCATTAAACGAATTGTTATAAGTCAAAGACTATCTGTAGGCTAAGGGAGAAGGAGGTGGAAGTGCTTCCAGTGAATGTTCAAGATTCTATCCAAGTCAGTTTTGCCTTTCTTCTGTCCTATTGCTGAGGGGATAGAAAGAAAAAAAGCTACAAAGCACATCTTGAATAGGAACTCCTAGTCCAGGAGTTCCCAACCCCCAGGCCTCAGCCCTCTACCCGGCCACGTCCTATTTGGAATTGGTTGGCTGCAGCATGAGCACGCAGCTCAGCTTGTGCGATCAGCGGGCATTCATGCGTGAGCATCCTGTCCCATCACTTGCGCAAGGAGGCTGTGCGTGCATGCATCCCAGCTTGCTGCTTGCATGGCCCAGTTCCCCTCTCCCCCGCCCCCCCACCAGCCAGGCCGTCAAGCCACACAGATTGGGGACCACTGCACTAGTTCACTTTCTTTCCTATTAAGATAAGGAGATAATGTATATTTGAGAATGGATTGTGTATGGCTGGGGGCAAGGTGTTGCCTCATGGTTTTAGATGTATTTGAGGTCAGCACATATCCACACAAATTGGCAATCCAAGCTACTGATGAACAACTATACATTCCCCACAGCTAAGAAAAGTATGCCTACCCAAGATAATACTTTCCTTGAAAATTTTGCCTATCAAATTAAAACTTATATAAGAGATTGTTCAGTTTTCATGACAAACATCATAGTTCTCTTTTTCAATGTCTTCCAGTACTATCATATCTAAGGCCATTGAAAGGCCAATCATCTGATTTAAAACTATATTCATGTATTTTCTTCTTTCTAACAGAGCAAAGCCAAAGAGCTGCCCCTTTCTGCCGTCCGATTTATGGAAGAGTTGGGTGAATGTGCTTTTGGAAAAATCTATAAGGGACACCTTTATTTACCGGGAATGGACCATGCTCAGCTGGTTGCAATAAAGACCCTTAAGGACTGTAATAATCCACAGCAGTGGGCAGAATTCCAGCAAGAAGCCTCGCTGATGGCAGAATTACATCACCCAAACATCGTTTGCCTTCTTGGGATTGTGACACAAGAGCAACCAGTCTGCATGCTTTTTGAATATATGAACCAAGGAGACCTCCATGAATTTCTTATTATGCGATCTCCACATTCAGATGTTGGATGCAGCAGTGATGAGGATGGTACGGTAAAATCCAGTTTGGACCATGCTGATTTTCTGCACATAGCTGTCCAAATTGCAGCAGGAATGGAATATTTGTCAAGTCATTTCTTTGTCCATAAGGATCTGGCTGCTCGCAATATTTTAATTGGAGAACAGCTCCATGTGAAGATTTCTGATTTGGGACTGTCAAGAGAAATCTATTCAGCCGATTATTACAGAGTTCAAAATAAATCCCTCCTGCCCATTCGTTGGATGCCACCAGAGGCAATTTTATATGGAAAATTCTCTTCTGATTCAGACATCTGGTCCTTTGGTGTTGTCTTGTGGGAGATTTTTAGCTTTGGTCTTCAGCCCTATTATGGATTTAGTAACCAAGAAGTCATTGAGATGGTCAGGAAACGTCAGCTTTTACCATGCTCTGAAGACTGCCCTCCCAGAATGTACAGCTTGATGTCAGAATGCTGGCATGAGCTGCCGTCTAGGAGACCAAAATTCAAAGATATCCATGCCAGACTACGCTCTTGGGAAGGGATATCAAGTCATACTAGCTCTACGACTCCTTCTGGTGGAAATGCTACCACTCAAACTACATCTCTCAGCGCAAGCCCAGTTAGCAACCTAAGCAATCCCAGGTACCCTAACTACATATTTCCAGCACAAAGTATGCCACAGGGCCAAATAACTGGATTTCTTGGCCCACCAATACCTCAAAACCAGCGATATATTCCTATTAATGGATATCCGATACCTCCTGGATATGCTGCTTTTCCTGCTGCCCACTACCAACCTGCAGGTCCACCAAGGGTCATTCAGCACTGTCCTCCACCCAAGAGTCGTTCACCAAGCAGCGCCAGTGGATCAACTAGCACCGGTCATGTCACCAGCTTGCCTTCTTCAGGATCCAATCAGGATGCCAATATTCCCTTGCTGTCTCATATGTCAGTGCCAAATCATCCAAGTGGGATTAGCATAACCGTTTTTGGAAACAAGACTCAAAAACCCTACAAAATTGACTCCAAACAACCATCTTTAGATTCTAGTATTCATGGGCATAACGAAACTGTGATTTCAGCAGAGATGTAATAAGGAAGGGAGACCTTTGTAAATGAATCTATTTACAATATGAACTAGAGGGTTTTAGAGATTTATATTCAAATATTTTATTGGAGATTTTTTTCCAGCTGTATAAAGAGGTGTTTGCAATAAGTATCTTCTGTGAAGTTCTTAACAGGAAGTGCCATTCAAATTTTTTTAAAAATGTACTAACACTCAGCGCTGTGGCTGCAAATTTATTTTACAAATAGTAAAGGGCAAAAGTATTTCTATGTTTTTAAGAAACATATTTAATCATGGTTTTTTTAAGTGAAATGTTTTCTGTCTCAGCAGTCTGACTATTCTGAACACATGGTGATGAAATGTTAGGAAAATTAATTATACTTCTGTTGGATGAAAAATTCACTATTGGTCTCACGCTATACCCAAATGCATATTCCATTAAGCCAGAACAGTGTTTCTCAACCTCAGCTGCTCCCAGAATTCTCCAGCCAGCATATCGACACATCTTAAAACTTGCTGAGGTTGAAAAATCTTGAGTTGGACAAACATACTGCTGAATTCATACAATACACCAACTAAATTTGTGAAATGTTTCTTGATTAAGCCACAGTTGCCTGGGTTCACACTGAAAAAAGGGGACTTACAATGTGTCCTCAGAATTCCGGCCATTGCAGCATCCCTCCAATTACATGATTGTAATTTTCAATATTCCCTGCCAGCTTCCCCACAACCAAAGTCAGTGGGGAAGCCAGCAGGAAGTCAAAAGTTGCAGTCATGTGAGACTCTCACTTAGTGACCTACATGATCCTCACTTAACAATGGCAACTGGGACTGTTACTAAATGATGCAGTCACATGACATCATGCTTTATGACAACCTCACTTAATAATGGCAATTTTAGTCCCCATTGCTGTTGTAACCCAAGGATAACCTGTATTCTGTATTTGAATCCAGGCACTATACTGTATTGTGTAAATCATGTTTTTAATATTGGGTTGGCATTCCCCAAATTGGACCCTTTTCAACAGACCATGATTAATGAAATCATGATTTAGTAGGATAGCTAAATTGGGCCAATGACGAATATTTTTATCCCAAGCTTTGATACTTATGGGACATTCATCTGACTTGTGTTTTTTCTTCTAGGCGTCCATATTAGAAATTAAAATGATATGCAATATCAAACATTTATTCAAGTTATAATGTGTTTTTAGGGGGGGAGGGGTTCCCAGCAATTAGTAGTCACTAGTTTATGAATTTTGGACATATGATCTGTGAATCTAGTCATCCCATTTGCCCTTGTTAGATAAATTATTTAAAAAAAACAGTCTCTAATGATAAATTACAACCATGTATAAAACTCAAAAGGAATAATTTTGTATTAAGAAATGTGTTCATAGCAGAGTAAAGCAAAGAAGACATTAAAAAAATCCTTCATGAAACCACATACATTAAATGAATGAAAAATATATTTTTTAATTTTATATCTGTAGTTGCAATAGAATTTTGTAACCTTTTGTTGCTATGCAACCCTTTAATTAAATATTTCAATTCTTATTTTATAATAAACAGACAATCAGTTTTCCCAATAATATTTATTATTTCAATTAAATCAGTAGCTTTTCTAGTGTTATCCCTGAAATTCTACATTCCGTTAGATGTACACAATAATTTTTTAGAAATTGCCTATAATTCTTGTATGTCATTTCAAATAATGTGAATTAGAATTATATTTTACTAGAAAACATGGCCTTTGTGTTATTGAAATTTATGCAGATATAAACTATCAGAATAATTTGAAACCACTGTAATATTGTATAAATTACAGCTTCTCAGAAGTTTTTAAAATTTGAACAGATTTTGAATGGATTATGTACAAGATCTTTCAAACACTTGACGTAATTTTCTTCTTTTTGCACAAAAATGTTTTTGTATAGCAGAATTGAAAATACATCTTGCTTTTCATTTTTTTGGTTTATTTCTCTTTTTTTCATTAATGAAATATATCTTGAAATATAGAGTGACTTGAGGAACCATTTTTATTTTATTTGGTTATTTTCACTGCATGCATTTATTTACTGTATTACTTTATAGATTGTTTTCATTAAGATTATTGCACTAAAGCATGAATGTGTAATAAGGCATGGCTATTTTATATAGACGTTAATTGCATTTTTGTATCTTGGATACTAGAGTAATATTAAACACTGATTATTTTAAACCACTGGTTTTGAAAACATGGCTAAGACAAAGAAGAATGTCTTGGGGAACATAACATAATAATCACACAGAGAAGCTCATTTAAAGAAACTACATCTTTCTCACCATCTGTCTCCTTTAAATATCACATAAGACAATTGTTTATTGATTACTCTTAATTCAAAAAAGTACTTTCTTAATAAGCATATCATTTTAGAAATCAAAATACGATGTTAAAAAATAATGCTAGAAAACAATGGATACAAAAGCTGCAAAATGAAAAAAAAACTTGTAGATGAAAAATTTTACTGCCCAGTTCTCAAAGGTTTCACAATAAATCTGTTTCTAATCTTTTGGCAAATATGCGTACAATAAAAAAGATTTTGCTGTTTATAACCATCAACACCCCCCCCCCCCGCAGAAGATAAGAAGATACAGAACAGAAGCTTTGATATGGATGCTACTTAGAATAAGTAATTCGTCCCCTTTTCTTGCCAGTAGGTCTAAAATGTTTGTGGTGATTAATATATGTATAGGAATTTGTGAAAAACATCGGCCATTAGCTTAGAAAAAGAAAAAAAGAATGCATTCTCACCTCTGGAAAACCCAGATGGATTCATGATTATTTTTGAGTTTTCTAACAAATAAATCTTGCATTATCTCACTGAAATAGTCCTGGCATGAAAGTTTGGAAAACTGTACTTAAATATTGTATAAGAGATTTTATACAGGAGAAATGCTGAACAAGCCAGCCAGTTGTCTTTCATGAATGAAAACTTTGTCAATGGCAGACATCCATTTTTTTGCTTCCTAACACAAAATTCAGTTTGTTAATAAACTCTAAAACAGCAGCAGAAATTCCTAGGGGAGAAAATAAACAAAGGGAAACCTCTCAAAGTAAATTGGGTAATGTGGAAAAAATACTTATGCCAGAAAAATCAGTATTTTGCAAAAACCAGATGGAAAAGATATGGTTTCTACATCACAAAAATAACAGAGAAAGAAACCACAAACCTTCAAATTGTAAAATAATAATAGTGTTTTGTTTTTAAAAAAAATCCAAAATATAATTATTAAAACTATTACTTCTAGAACAAAATTCATATCTAATCCACTATTATTAAGGGAAAACATTATTCTAGAACTGAACAATTTTAATACCACTTTTCCCACATATTTTGGATTATAATCACTCCATCAATCAGTGGTACCTTTACTCTTAGGTTGCTGATACCTATATGGTTTGAATTATTTTTATTATATTCTTAACTAAGTTTGAATACACTTTCCTTACAATTGTTAGAAAGATGGTAATGCTTATGGCATTCATTGCTTGCAAGGGTTTTATTTGCATCAAAAGGAAGAAGCACTTCCAATAAATTCTTTGAAGCAAATTTGTACAATTTATTCAATAGATAAATGAGAAATCATCACTTGGAATCCTATACAGTATTTGCAGTATGAACATTGAAAATCATTTGCAACATCTATTATGAAAGACAAACTAAGATGCAATAAATGATTATGAGGTTTTTCATTCTGATCTAATGCAAAAATTGCACTGACTTGGAGGAAACATGAACTCTGTCATGTTTCATAAACCATAATATATGATTGCAGCTTGTATGGCCCTAAGCTATTTTAGCTCAAACAAAAGTTAAATGTGTCATAGCTCAGCACAGAATGTGATTGCTGCCACCCAAATAAAATTGAGTTTGAATAATCATCCATGAAGTTCAGCAGGGAAGTAACTGCAAATTATTTTGTGTCTGTATGTATATGTGCATGTACCCAGGAAACAAACAAACAGTCCATTGCATGTGTGTATTAACCAAGACCTAATGAAATGTTAATTAGCACATATATCTCTTATCCTGTTTCGTCTACAGGATATCAGCAAATTATTTTCCAATGTTGCATATGTAAAGCATTGCTATGTCAGAATGATTCAATGATATGGGCAATGCTCATGGAGCTCTTGCTGATATAAACCATATCCAGTCACAGAAGATGTATATCTTGTGAATGATTTTTCAGATTACCAGAAGCCTCATTGCTATGCTATGATTAGAGTGATAATGTTTCATCAAGTTGTTGCCACTCTTAGCAGCTACACAGTCTTTCTCAATGTTCATCTGTCATTAACTCATTCTTCAAATTTTCCCTACTGTGCACTCATTGTCATTTAACTGAGTCTATCTACCTTGCTGCTAGTCATTCTGGTCTCTTCCACTTGTCCTACCACTAGAGGCTTTTCCAGAAAGAGAGATCTTCACCTAATGAGTCTGAAGTAGGATAATTTCAGCCTGGTCATTTGCACCGTGAATGAAATCTATAGGTTGATTTGTTCAATGGTCCATTTGTTTCCTTTCTTGACTGTCCAGAATTTCTCAGGAAGTCTTCTCCAACATCAAACTTCAGAAGTGTCAATACAGATAGACCTCACTTAATAACTGTTCTTTTTAGCGACCATTCCAAGTTAAGATGGCACTAAATAAGTAACTTTACAACCAGTCCTCACACCTATAACTGACACAGTATTCCCATAGTCAAACGATCAAGGCTACTTTGTCACTTGAGAATTGCTGCAGCATCCCCTAGCAACACGATCATCATTTGCATGTTTCACAGCCAGCTTCCAACAAGCAGTGGAAAAGTGAACAGTAAAATCACATGTTGTGGTCAAATGATAGCTTGCTTAATGATTGCAAGTGAATCAATTAAAGTCTGAAGCAGAAGTGAGATCATGAGTCTCGCTTAACTACTGGATCATTTAGTTGCTGTTCCCAGTTGTGGTCATTAGGCAAAAACTAATTGTATTCTTCCTATCTTGCATCTTCAAAATTGGTTGCTAAACTATGGCAGAAAATTCCAAAGTTTTATAGCTGCATTTTTCTGAGAGGGTATGATAAATATAATACATGTTATATGGTACAGAATCAACTTTCCCCAAAGCTATTAAGAAAAAATAAATGCATTATTGACTATTAAATTTATGTGCCACTCTTCTAGTCCAGAGACGACTCTGGGTGGCTTACAAACACTAAATATGAATCAGTGGGGTAAGTCCATGGGTGAAACTATTGTAGGTTAGGACTCAATTCTCTCTCCTATTTAACATCAACATGAAGCCACTGGGTGAGGTGATCCAATTGTTTGGGGTGAGTTATCATCAATATGCTGATGATACCCAGCTTTATATAGCAGCCTCCAGCTGCCTGAGCGATGCTGTGGATGTCCTGTCTCAGTGACTGAAGCCTGTAAGAGTCTAGTTGGGATGCAATGGGTTCAACTCAACCCAGGTAAAACAGAATGGTTTACTTGCGTATTTGGGCCGTCTGATGATAAGGTTTTTCCACCATTAGTCTTGGATGGGATAGCACTGCCCGAGATGGACTGTATGAACAGCTCCTGCTAGAGGAGCTGGTGGCAGCCATGGCCTGGAGAATCCTTGCACACCTGAGAGTGATGTGCCAATTGTGCCTGTTCCTTGACTGAGACTTGGCTCACAGTCACTTGCCCTCATGATCTCTCATCTGGATTATTGCCTTGTGTTCTACATGCAACTGCCCTGGAAGAGCATTCAGAAGTTTCAACTGGTGCAGAATGTGACTGCATGGGTTGTAAAGGTGTTGGGCATTTGACACATGTAACACCACTGCTTCATGAGCTGCATTGGTTGCTAGTGTGTTCCAGTACAGCAGTATAACATAAATATATATGGCATCAAGTAAACCTGATGATAGGTATTACTATAGCCCACAGAGGGCTGTTTGGTGGGCTATAGTAATATATATTATCAGGTTTACTTGGTGCCATACATATTTATGTTATACTGTTTTAATAGTTCTAATAGTATTTAATTGTCCTTATTTCTTAAGACGTACACTGACCAGAGTAACTAGTTGAGATGGGTGGCTATAGAAATAAAACAAACAAACAAACAAATAAAATGGCCCTCAGTCCTATGATCACTGCTCTGCTATTGTTTCAAAATGATACAGCTTTTTTACAAATTAAATTCCCTCAAGAAGGGTGTATGCTCTGATCTGATTTTAATAAGCACATTTCTTCAAATACGTGCATTCTCTGTCGGGTAACACTATGTGTTAATAACAGGTGAGACCAAACGTTGTATGTATCTGAGGGAACTGGCTTCCTCTATGTGAAGCAGCAGAGATCTCTTAAGCTAGATGAATATAATACAATTTATATTCCAAGCATGGAAGGAAAGAGGCCAGTTGGATCCAGAGCAATTTCTTTTTGCCCTGAGGGCTCATCACTGGAAGGAGACACCGAATGCGTTTTGCTGTAAGAGACGCTTTCAATGATATGGTGATATCAGTAGGAATCAAGCCTTTGTATATCATTTGATGGTGTGGAGCACAGTCACAGTCTCTATGACTATGTGATTTGCAAATTGGGCAAGTTGATTGGTTCACAGTTACAAGATTGCAGTCGCATGATTGCCATTTGTGACCTTTACTGCCAGCTTCTGACAAGGCAAAGTAAATGAGGAAGCCAGCAGGATGTCACAAATGGCAACTTTGCTTATCAACCTAGTGATCCACTTAATGTCAGCAACTGGAAGTGCCATATTTTCACGAGCAGCAAGGTCCCATGACACTACACCTTATGACTATGTTGCTTAGTGACAGAGGTCCTAGTCCCAATTACTGTTGGTAAGTGAAGAGTACTTATACATATAAAATTATTATTCTAAATCCCAGGAAGCTACAGATGCCAAACTTAAAATCAGAAGGTAGCAACTATTCCAGAGTAAAAGCTGGAGGAGCGAAATGCTTAGCTGAGCTTTTAAGGATAAGCTGGAAATACAAGCTTATTATCCAGAATCTTTCCAAGGAGAGCCCAGAAAGCACAGAGTCCTCCGAATCTGGAAAAATTTTCATATATGTATCTTATATAGTGATTAAAACATTAAATGGTTATTTCTTCCTTTAATAAGTAGTACGGACATCTCAAGGTTACATCTTGCTTCTCTTTAGCCAATTTTCTGATAGTGGTCAGCAGCTCCTTCTGTAAACTTCTTCCACGGACCTGATTTGCATCCTTCACCGGGAAAGCAATGAGAGAACTTTTTTCCTGTAATTATCTCATGGCCAAGTGCTATTCAGATGAGACGCATTCCTTGACAGAAAAGTAAGCCCACCCTGGCTTCGACTGGCATCTCTGAGTACTTCCTGGGTTTCATTTTCAATGTTTGAATGGAAGGGCTGACATAATTGGTGTTCAACACAAGGGCGAAAACAAAACCGATGCTGATTGGTTGAAAGGCAGAAGAAAGTTAAGACAGGGAACTGCCTCCCTTGAGGAAAGAAAAACTGGTTGCTTGGTTACCTTCTCTGTACACAAGGCCTGGCCTGCCTCATTCTCTGCTTCTCCATGCTTCCTACAAAGGCTATGCTTGTAGCAGTTCAGCTATGAAAAGCAAAGAATGAAGATATTTTTTGCCTACTCTTTCAAATATAATTATCTAATAGAAGTATAGAGGATTTTGTTTTCAGTGAGCCTCAGGCCTGTTGGCAAGGTATTCGCTATTAAGCTCAAATCCATTTCGGTTCCACATGAAAAAGGAAAAATCCTCTAGTATTTTTTTTCTGCCACTTTTCCTCCAATTACCTATTCATTCTGCTGGTTCAACCTGAATGCAAAATTGTCTTCTGGGTAAAACGACAAGAGAAGAATAGAAGCTCCTGAGAATAATGTTGCATTCAAGAGCTTTCTTACTATTGGAGAGAGAGTTTGTGAAGTTCAAGGAAGCAAATATATTTGTGAGTATAATTTATTCATTATCTAGCATGGGCATCGGTCTGCTGCCTGTTCCTTGAATCTGAGATGGCTTACACTCTTACAAACAGAAAACAGGCAACTAAAACAATTCTTAACCATTGCAACTCCTCGTAGAAATAGGGTTTTCCTCCCCAAAGGCCCTATGGAACAGCATTATTTTAATGTCTTCCGTTTTGCTTATAAGAGTCAAGACCATCAACACTGTATTAGAATCATAATCAAGTATATAACAGAGATTCAGGATCTGCTCTCTACTATTCAATCAGTCTTCAAAGTTGGCGAGCATTTTTTTGGTTTTCCTTTTTAAGGGCCTCTTTCCCCCAGGAGTAGTTAGTTGGCAGTTACTCAGTGGTTACAAGCTAGCAGTTGGTGAGGGCAGAGCCAGACGTGACTAAGATGCCATTCTCTGATATAATCTTCCTTCCTTCCTTCCTTCCTTCCTTCCTTCCTTCCTTCCTTCCTTCCTTCCTTCCTTCCTTCCTTC